>NQII01000477.1:384473-448517 GCA_002778355.1 Clitarchus hookeri
GGGGCACAATTGCCCGCTGCAGGAATTGTTTTGTTCTTGTCTGAGCATGTATGCCCAGTTCCTCTATTCCTCGTCGAGAAGTCCCTGTAGACGTGGTAAGTTACTGGGTAACAGGAATAGCAGATAATGAAAAGTAAATAGGGATAACCCTTATCCAATAAGCAGATGTAACTCTGCGATAAAGGATTGAAGGGTTTATTCAGAATAGACCATATTCTCCAGTTGGAAACACTACCCATTCTAGTCTCTATTACCAATCTCACTAAAAAAAAATTCCTGCTGGGTCTGACTCTGGCAGAAATGTGGTGTAAACCATGTTCAAATTGCAGCTCCCTTTCCTAATCTAGCTGCCTAGCAAACTTGGGCACGTGAGTCAAAGTTTCAGATCATGTTGCGATGAGGTGATCGACGTAGCGACCACGGCCTCCAAACACCTTGGAGGGTAACACCTAGTGATTGCAAGCGGCAGAGTGTCGCAGTGCTTGTAAGAGAGAGAAGTGTAAGGAATGACTGAAGAAGAACAACTGGCATCTTTTTGGGCTGCAACTAAATTTTTAGCGGCACAATAGACATTCTGAGGGTCAGGGTCGTGCAGGGGTGACACACTGCTTTTTTTTATTCCCATTCTGTGGCAGCCAAGCTAGTTTAGGTTGCGAAACGGTAACTGGTGGTTGGGTGGGTGATATCTATGACTGCTTAGGGGCAGACCAAGCCTTGTTCAAGTTACCACACGTCTTTAGCTGCAATGGGAGGGGTCCAGGCAAGGTTTAACAGGTGCGAAGATGGTTTTAGGTCGGACGGCATGCGTCAGTTCGCCCCGTCTCCGATGGGACATTGAATCACCTCAGCTGGCATTATGTCAAGTCTGATTGCATGAAGTTCTGTATCTCTTTCTCTTGTTTGCTCCTCAAACGGCCAAATTATGCTTCTGTCACTCCTTTTCTGTGCCCATGCACATGCTTCACCGGTACCTCCCCTTTTTCCCTTTCTTCTCTTTGTTTCACATTTTCTTTTACAGCTGATTGCATGGGTGAATATAAAAAAAACAAAGTGCTATTTACATACAAACATTTGGCGGACCACAATTTCTTTTTAAGTAATTAACATTAAAGTTTGGTACTTCCTATCCAAGTTTTAATAATGCTCTAACTTCATAGTTATGGGCAGTTCTAAATTGCCTCCCGCATTATTTACAGGTATTTACAAATTTCCTCCTACTGCATGTCGTATTCTCCTGTTCTCTGCTTCATCCTCCCCTTTCCTAGTAGCTTTGAAATAACTTTTCAACTTCTTATCCCATTTAAAGCTTTCAACCTAATCAACTGGGATAATTGTACATAACCAGGCCTTCAGCCTAATCTGTACCTCAGTCCCGTGCCCGAGGGTAGAGATAAGGAATAAGGATCCTTTAGATCCGCACCCATTAAGCATACGCTGTTTGGTCATGCTGACCATTTTCACTCACACAGTTTAAGCATGTGGTGGACTCCTGATTCGAGAGAGAGAGAGAGAGAGATAGAGATAGAGATATAGAGAGCGAGATAGAGAGATATAGAGAGCGNCTACACCCTTTACTTATATTGGTCACACAGTTTAAGCATGTGGTGGACTCCTGATTCGAGAGAGAGAGAGAGAGATAGAGATATAGAGAGAGAGATATATATATATAGATAGAGAGAGAGATATATATATAGATATAGATAGATAGATAGGGAGAGAGAGAGAGAGATAACCATCATTTCAGTTCGCCGTCAAGAGTCCAGACGCCTTCAAGNTATATAGATAGAGAGATAGATATAGATAGAGCAATAGATATAGATAGATAGATAGGGAGAGAGAGAGAGAGATAACCATCATTTCAGTTCGCCGTCAAGAGTCCAGACGCCTTCAAGAGGATGTTCATCCTTCATGCCTGTGGCACCGGCTAACANCACAGGGCGCCTTCCAAGTCAGGGTGGTTTGTCAGGCTGTTGCCGCCTGCTGCGCTGCAACCTGCTTCGCATCACGTTGCCGCTCTACCCCTCCAGAACCTTGCGTGTGAGGAGAAGTCTCCGCAGCTCTCAGTTACCCGCACTGACACTGTGCACCGAGTATAAATAGAACCCGCAGTCTGCAGTTCAAGGCCGTTGTGGTTAGGTGCCAGTCCCCAGTCCTCTACAGAATGTCATGCTGCCTGAGAGCTACCAGACTTTGCGTCTCGCCTTTGCAGAACGTGTCACACTGCCCGAGCCACCATTGACTTTTTCAAGTCGGCAGTGGCGACTTGAAAAATTTGATGCACGATGCCGCCTTGCTACTCACCAGCATACCGAACCTGCTGCACTTCCTGCTACCTTGTAGTTTACTCTCAGCTATCACCAAGTGCGAGTACCACTGACTTAAGGTTGCCCCCCTCACCCACCATGCTAGAGCTTCTTCCGAGACTAGGTAAGATACCAGTTGGCAATTTAGGACCAACCCTTCAGGTCTCAGTCAGGGTACAGGCTGGTTTATGTGTGTTTGATTCAGCAATCAATAAAAGAGGCCTAAATCTGACTTGGTCAAGTTGTCTCTTCCAGCTTTCTGTAATTCCTACATCTTGTTCCATCTCTTTCCAGTTCGTCACCTGTCCTAGTAAGACTCTTCTATGATTAGCCACGAGCGGAAACCTCACTCCTTTTCTCTCCTATTGATAACTGTTTCGAAGTGCTGCTTAGGAAGCTTGCTTTCCTAGATCTCACTAGAGCAGTTCTCTCTTGGACTATCGACCTTCCAGTAAGTACTTGGGTTGGACTGTGATGTCCCATGTGCCAGGTTACCTGCTTGGAAACGATAGGCCAACCTCCATCAAGAACCCTCTCTTCGTGACACCTAGGTCAGACTGTGACGTCCCATGTGCCAGGTTACCTGCTTGGAAACGATAGGCCAACCTCCATCAAGAACCCCACTCTTCGTGACACCTAGGTCGGACTGTGACGTCCCGTGCACCAGGGAGCCATGGTATGCCCTTAGCCTCCTACTGTAACCTCCAGTTTGGTACTTAGGTCAGACCGTAACATCCTGCGCACCAAGTTACTGGGCTGGAGACCAGTAGAACAGGCCTCCTACCTCACCTGATCTCTGCATCCTTCACTCCATCAGACTGTGTCTACTCCTTACTGGCCACCCACTCTCAACCTAACTGGTCATCAAGCTCCACCTCCAGCCTCCTCTGGCTCGTGTCACATGCAGTATCTCTGCTGCGACCTGCACCGCCGACGAAGACGTCAACCTTCGTTCAGCCAGCCAACGTTACCAGGGTAGTCAGGCCCTTTAATGTTGCACCAGTTTGTATCCCCACCAGGGTACCCACTCGCCCATCGCTCGCATCACGCCACCCAATGCTCAATGCGCAATTATAGAAGTGGCCAAACCCAACTAACCAAGTACTAGGAAAAACCCCGTTTAAGTGGTGACCACTACTTCACTGTCGCCCAGGAGGGGCAGTATCTCGGCCTCACCCTCTAACTGCCACTCTCACTAGAGGTGAGCGCCAAGGCCACAATCATTTACGGCAAGTGACTTGAGAACTAGCTGTAGATGGCGTTTGTGCTCTTCCTAACTGCCTGAGTATACAATTATGTTATCAAGGTTGGCCTGCAAGCACATTTACTGTACGGGACTTATTTATTTCACCATACTATGTGCCCTTCCTTCTTCCCGGCTAAGGTGTTTCCCTGCGACTTGTCCGGTTTCTGTGGTCCTTTTGTTAGAGCCTCATTTCCACGGTTTTCTGTAGTATTGTCATTGCGAGCTGCCAGCTTCTTTTGGTATAACAGGCAATCTCAATAGAAATGGGGCTTAGGGAAATGCCAACATTTCTGTAATTGATATTCTCTGGGCGGAAGCGGAGTGGTATTACATTGCTTGTGATCATTGTTTGGCGGAGGTGCGGCCGTGGTGCACATCTGTGTCTTCATTTTAAGAGTTATTTCCTGTTCTTTGGAGTGTGTGTTTCTCACAAGCCCAGGTTCCCTTAGATGTGATGATATTTCGGGCAGTAGTAATCCTGTAATTAGTTCAACCTCTTTAGCCTTCTAAAACATGAGATATGTAAACTTGGCTCTGGTTACATCTATTATGGCTTTTTAGCTAGCAAGCTAAGGTTGCCCTAAAATCACAAGTTGCTAATAGTTCTTCTTCCAAGGTTTTGCCCTCTACCGTTTAACTGTCCCTTCCCTTTTGTTTCCAGCGTATCTCCTTCCTGGGCCAAAGCTCTTGAGCAGTGTAATCAGTACATTCACCTTGTTTGCTGGTTTTACATATTGCGACACACACAGGGAGGAGGGTAGTTGAACTCTTAAGTATCCCCCTACGCAAGGGAAGACAACTCATTATAACTAAAACCTCGTAGCTCAGAAGAAAAAAAAAAGACAGGTAGAGTAGAGGAGGAAGGAGTGTTGAGGGAAGCAAATTGAGTGATTGTGGTAGGTTGCTAGTTGGCTTTACTGTTATTCTAATTTTACATTACTAAGAGGAATGAATCATTGGGTGTCGGTGAACCAAGGACAAGTATGTAAAAAAAATGGTTTAAAGAAAATTTATAATAATAAAAGAATAATTAAAAGTTTATAACTCGTTTACTGAAGCGCTTTGATTGGTGACTACAGGTCATTACCTCAAATAAACATCATACAGTCAACTCTCTATTCTACGACCCTTTACGGTTATCGACCCTTTTCGATTCCCGGGGAAAGGGTTGTTATTTTGAGAGGATTGTTAATGGAAAGTTGTTTTATGGTCCCCCAAAAAAGGGTAATTATTTTGAGAGGATGTTTATTCCAGGTGTCTTAGTATCGAGAGTTGACTGTACTTCAAAACGACTTATTAGTTTTGGCTGAAATAGCATCAAACTGGAATACAACAAATAAATAAATAAAAATTTTAGACACTTGACTACATGTTAATGTGGAAAGATGCGGCCAAAGTAGGGCATACATACCCAAATAAAAGTAGATTTTATTAGTAGCCTGAATTAAAAGGGGATGCAACATTTTCAGAACAAAAACTAACTGAACTTTATAAGTTAGGTATCATAAACGAAATAACTAATAAATCATACTACCGCCAAACCGTAAAGTAGAGGTTTCACACCTCATAAAAATTATTTTCGTCCCTACATAATTACATATAATGAGCGTTCCGGCCGCACCTTCAACATGTGGAAGCTTTCCCAACGATGGTTCTCGGCTGACTGCTGTGCCCCGATTATCTCTATAAGCCTTTTTAAAAACATGAATACTAACAAAGACAAAACCAAAAATGGTTACTTAAATTCTCACATCATGATGTGTGGAGCCAGCTGTCCAAACAATCACATAAGTTGTTTTGCCCTGTCTACCCACGCTGGCTGGCAAATTCTTAATTGCTGATGGAAATTTACACAAACACAACAGCTCAGATTAGAAAAGGCAGGGGAGTGAAACTTGTACAGGACTTCTGGGTTGCTTACTTTTTTTTGGTAGTAGTTACAGTAACCTCCATGTCGATAATTGCTGCGCTAGTAGCAAGAAAATGCAGCTATTTTTGTTGTTATGTTTTGTAAGCCTAGTGTATTTTCGTTGAGGTTATGCAAGCACTTGACTAGAATTGGGTCTGCTGTTTACGTTGTAACAGGAGTCCGTTTACCGTCTAGTTTCGAAAGTTGTTGTTTTGGTTATACGGCCGTTGCGGGTACAATAACATGTTGTGAGCACGGGACACAGTGTAGTTTTGGATGACGCTACTGGCAGATGCCGGAGGCCATGCGCTTATCTTAGGAGAAGGGGGAGATAGGCCTGCCTAATATATACTGGTGGTGCCTATCGCCTGGAGCGAAAGTAACCAACCGTCGAAGAAGACGCATTGGGTGTGAGAAGACGCATCAGGCGTGAAGAATTTCACCCACACCGGCAAGCACGCGTGACCGTAAGATCTTTTGTTCACATTTTTTTTTTCAGTTTAACGTCACTTAAATTCTATCAACTTATTTCCGCCGGTGTGGGGGGTCGTTAGGGTGCCAGGAGGGAACAAACATCCCTCCTGCCTTCGGAACTTAAGTCTTGCGATGCAAGTTAAGACATTAACAAACTGTAAACTACTGTGGCGCTGTTTTCTGCACTGGTATAACTAATTGTGAAAGTTCGTACTCTGCAAACTGGAAAGTCGTCTGTGCACTGTGAAACTTCAATGATAAATAAAGTATAAAGCAAACTGATCTGGAACTTCTTCTTTTTAATTAATCGGCGTCACCTGGTACTGAGTCTCGTATTCTACCTATGAGCAAGCCGTGGCAACGTAAACATTCGGCAGGGTAATACTACCGCAACATTACATGGTACTATGCATAATTAAAGCATGGTCACATTAATATATGCCATATATAATCTAAGATACACATTAGAGAGGAGGGCAATGAAAATCAGGGAAACTGTAGGGTCAAATACATAAAAAAATAAGAAAAAATAAATGAAATCATAAATAGGTAACAAAATGGCCACAAAATTCTATAAATGGCCCTAGAACTGCGATTACATGCAAAATCAGCGCAACTGTGGTTCCGACAGAGCGAGCACTAGAGTTGTGGAAGGGGGGGTGCACTGGCAAATTTTTACGAAATAATTTATGCAATGATCCAGGAAAACAGTATGAAGCAGTTAAATTGTTGCGGTTCTATGTGCTCGCTATTGCTCGTGCTTCAGGAAATTGAGTGGCACAGATTTTGCATGGAATAACTATTTTGTGGCTGTGATATAGATTATGGAGGTGGATGGAAAGGGCAAGGTTGGTATTGCAGAATGACTTTCTGCAATAGTAATTTTAAGCAACAGTGATGTTATTGTACTCGTCTATGTTTGTGGTGGTGTAAAGTATTCCCTTGGTGGTGAAATGTGTAAGTTGAGCATATGCTCACGTTTGTCCAAGAACTGACAGAATAACATTGTCTGACAGATGAAATGACTATGAAAAGCGGTAACCTGCCATACTGTGGAAGGCTGTGACATACATCAGTCTCTCATCTTATCTCACTTTCAGAACACAGTTCATGCTCCATTCGTAAATTACAAATCTTCACACAGTAGTTAGTAAACTATTAATAGTAAATGTAGCAACACTCCTCTCACTATGTACCCTGGAATGAAAACTACGCGAGTACAAATTTTCCACGTTAATGCTAACAGCAGATGCGGCATACTGTTTTACTTTCATTCACTGCGCTTAGCTATAAGGGTCAAAGGCAGCAACATGGTGATTTGTGTAAAGAATGAATGGTAACTACTTATAACCCCCTAATTAATTTTTATCTGGCCCTTGCAATGAAAAATTACAGAAACATGGAATTCAAACACAGCGAACCCATGCACACTGTAAGATACCTAATACATACATCAAACCCACTCTATTGCAGTTTATGTATACAAGAAGGTATGTTACTCGTGCTTGGGAAGTTTAGATATTTTTTTTGTGGACTAAAAATTTAACATCATATTATATGACAGCACATTTACAACACAGAAGGCCTAGTTAAAGCAAAATATAGCTCACTTAACGTGTAGAAACCTTTATTTTAAATGAGCCCCTGCTCTTTCTATCATTGAAGTACTGACTGAAGCTGATTTTCTGCTACCTTGTTGTCGTCACTCGTCTTCACACACTTTGATGTCACATGTTTGGTTTTCCTAAATGATTCCAATTGTGTACATCAGTGGATTTCATATTTTACCTCTCTCTTCACAAAAGTCCTATTGTTTACATGCTTTATGTTTCTGGTCGAATATATGCTTATGTTGACATTGTGATTTCTTGGAGGTCTTATTGAAACTGATATTTTCTGCACTTATTAAAAATATTCCTACTTTTTAACAGTTTTATAATTACCAAGCTGTATAGTGAAAATGTCTTCATACTTGATTGTCTTATTTGAGCAAGGATTATTATTGCACATGATGCGGATGAAAATGGATTTTAATGATAATACAATCCCATAATTTTATTTTTTACGCACATCAAGCCAGTGAATGTTAAAAGGTAATATAGTTTCTGGGCAGACTATAGCAAAGTTTGAAAAGGCATTTAAATTTAGTGCAAACAGTTACTTAAAAACTGACAAACTATTAATGTACAAGTGAAACTATGATCACAGAAGATAATGAACGGTATTGCCAAGTATACATGCAAATTGGCTGACTGTGAAACTAAAACAGCATAATAACTATGTACATGTTAGATTATTAAAGTGTGTCAGTACACATGTATATNTAATCACCAAACAAAATGTTGCATAAAACGAAGCCATCTGGTGGCGAAACGGAGTTCGCCGGGTTTGCTAGTTTACCTATAAATACTTGAATGGAAGAATAGGTTTCTTTGTAGCAATGCATCGAAACTATGGAAGGCTTCCAGATANTTTACCTATAAATACTTGAATGGAAGAATAGGTTTCTTTGTAGCAATGCATCGAAACTATGGAAGGCTTCCAGATAGTTATGGTGACATGTCTTGCAATGCCAGTGAGACATTTCTTTCTCCTTCCTCTGTGCCCCTCGTCGTTATGCCAAACATCATCACGAAAACCCATATTTGTGTACTCTGTGCATCTTGAGATGGTCTGATGTTGTGTATCATTGTTTAAATAATTACATCAAATGGTTTTTTTTCCTTTACTTTCAGTGGATTGAAATTCCAATATGAAATGTGATTAATAATTATTGTCATTATTATTTTCAATACATTCTNTTTACTTTCAGTGGATTGAAATTCCAATATGAAATGTGATTAATAATTATTGTCATTATTATTTTCAATACATTCTAATATTGTTCGAAATGTTTGTGTGTTTATTTTCAGTGGGGCTTTCTTGATTGTAAGTGTTGGTAAAATTGTATTTCAGTGTTCATGTAACAATTTGAATTCATCAACAATTACTAGAACAAATGTAATTCACATNTTACTTTCAGTGGATTGAAATTCCAATATGAAATGTGATTAATAATTATTGTCATTATTATTTTCAATACATTCTGGTATTGTTCGAAATGTTTGTGTGTTTATTTTCAGTGGGGCTTTCTTAATTGTAAGTATTGGTAAAATTGTATTTCAGTGTTCATGTAACAATTTGAATTCATCAACAATTACTAGAACAAATGTAATTCACATNTTGGTAAAATTGTATTTCAGTGTTCATGTAACAATTTGAATTCATCAACAATTACTAGAACAAATGTAATTCACATCTGTGAAATGAAACCTTTTCAATAGATTACCATGTAGCATTAAACAAATGAGTAAATCAGATTTCAAAAAATTCAATACAAGCCTATGAACATTACTTATTTCATGCTCCTTTTACTCAATAGATGAGTCTTTCAACATTTAAATTGTGACCAGTAGTGCTTATTGTTTTTGTATTTTACAACACATTTTTTGTTTACATATTTTCATCTGTTCCTTTTATTTATATTATGTTGTGAGATTCATTGTAGGCCTACAAGTGAAATTATTTTTGGTAGTAACCTTTCAATTTAATGCTTTAAAATGGTTTTTACATGTACAGAATCCAGTGGACTCTTCATTAACACTTTTTGCTCCTTTACTGTTCAATCAGAAATTATCCTTGTGCAATAATGCCTGTGTAATCCTCAGAGTCATGACAGACTGCATCACTGATTTGACTCTCATGTGATGCATGCTCTTAAGTCCATTGTTCTTTGAATATCACTTCCTAGAGATTGGCATACTTAAAAAAGTAGGCTTATTATTATGGTTATTACGAACTGCTTCAGCTTGACCAAACAAACCTTGAACAGTATCCATAACAAATCTAAATGAGTGTAGGTACTTTTGTCTAACTCAAGCTCATAAATCCTGTGTGCCCTAACTGACAGTAAATGAAATCGTACCCAGGGNTGTAGGTACTTTTGTCTAACTCAAGCTCATAAATCCTGTGTGCCCTAACTGACAGTAAATGAAATCGTACCCAGGGCAGATGTGAGAAAACTTTTAAGAGTGCACATTGATGAACATCTAAATTAGCAAAATATGTTTTGCCATAAAAACAGNCAGATGTGAGAAAACTTTTAAGAGTGCACATTGATGAACATCTAAATTAGCAAAATATGTTTTGCCATAAAAACAGTGCCGACAAAGCATTCATTTTATGAAAGTGTTTTACTATTTTTTTTATTTAGAGTCTTATTATTGATGTGTTATTTTTTGGGGTAACTCCTTCAATGACTTGAGAATTTTCAGATTACAAAAACATTTATATTAAGAATTATGGCTAACAGTTTAAATATTTATTTATACTGTTTCTTGCATTTTTACAGGTTGGAAGACGTAAGATAAACCACCACACACATTCTTAAGTGCCTGTACCTGTTTTTATTTGTTTCAATTATTGCAAGTGTTATCTATGTCATGTCCATTGTGTTCACTTCATTTTTACAAGGTTTATTATGTGAGAGTCAACTGTGTTAATTTTAAGCAGCCTGCCATGATAGTCAATAGCATCTTGGCATCTGGATGGGGTGGTCGTTTGCTTGCTGCCTCGCCTGGTCTACATCTTTTTCCGCCAATCATGTAATGTACCAATAGTCACGTCTTTATTCAGGAACAGTAACGTATATTTTCATTGCCCGGAGAGTGTGCCTGCCACCCCACACCTCAAGAGTCTTATACACTCCTGAGGCATAATTTCTTCACTTGCAAAAACTATGTAGGTTTCGTGCCGTTTTTCACAGTGTAGGAGCTCCCTGAGCCATAGTGGGGAAACATCTGTACAAGTGCCTCAGACGAGGGTAAAGTCAAATAAAACGTCTTGTGTTGAAATGTTTGCCAACCATATTTATTTGTCCGGTCACATCACGGCTGTATAACCTTCTACAGTTTTNCGTCTTGTGTTGAAATGTTTGCCAACCATATTTATTTGTCCGGTCACATCACGGCTGTATAACCTTCTACAGTTTTGTCATTAAGGGTGTAGGGATGACCATTATCAAACCCAGTACTGGAGTGAATATACATTGAGAGGTGCTGAAACACCTTGCACTAGCCTAGGCACCTTGGATTAAAGCTGATCTTCTGATGCTGGACCATCAGGAGAGGCCACTTCTAAGGGCCATCGACAGCGTGCCCTCCATTCTTGTTCTCTTAGAGCTGACGCCCCAGGGAAAATATCCTCTACCTGATAGGCTTATACCTCAGACCTACACCATACACACACAACTCCAAATTCCCATTATGTCAGAACTCAGCAATGCATCAGCATAATGCAAAACACTTTTTAAAAAAATTGTATCCTTTTCAAGTTTGTATACTTTGCTTATGCACGTTTTAGAGGACAAATATAAAATCTGGATATTCATATGTATTTAATGCGGAGCAATGTTAAATTCCACTTAATGTTTCATAATACATTAAATTTCTCAAAAGGTCCTCTCTACTCCACCAAAAAATTATACAACACATTGCCATCTAGTCTCGAAACCATTAAATTGTTAAACATATTGAAACAAAAAATAAAATGTATTTACTAATGGATTACTGTTTTTGTAAATTATTTTCAGTATACAAAATCAATGTACTGTAACTTTATCTTAAGGAAACACACAAACATACAAGCAGAAGTTACAATTTAAATTAATATGATGTCTTTAATTAGGTGTAGTAACATGATTAAGTTACCATGGCATGTTAGGTAATACTTTTAAATTCTTTAAACAAATGTAGCACAGAAACCATTTGGTTGTATAGAACATTTTATGTAGTCTATTTGCGGTTTCTTCTAACCTTTGAGAAACCACCCTATATATAACATTTTTGGTTGTTTGCTAAATATGCCGAGTATCACAGGCAATTTTATAATTGTGTTAACATAAAAGTACATTATTTTTAGTTTAATTGAAATGTTTATTATATTTGGCCATAAATTTAAATATTTCATCTATAATTAATATTAATCAAAATAGAGAGAATAAATTATTAATGGTAGTGCTTAGTTAGGGAGGCCACGGTAGCTGTATGGTTACTGCTCCCCTCCCACCAAGGCAAACCGGGTTGGTCCCTGGCCGGGTCACTCGTGGATTTTTGCAAGTGGGATTCGTGCCGGACGATGCTTCTGGTCGGCGGGTTTTCTTGANAAATCTGGATATTCATATGTATTTAATGCGGAGCAATGTTAAATTCCACTTAATGTTTCATAATACATTAAATTTATCGAAATGTCCTCTCTACTCCACCAAAAAATTATACAACACATTGCCATCTAGTCTCGAAACCATTAAATTGTTAAACATATTGAAACAAAAAATAAAATGTATTTACTAATGGATTACTGTTTTTGTCAATTATTTTCAGTATACAAAATCAGTGTACTGTAACTTTATCTTAAAGAAACACATAAACATGCACGCAGAAGTTACAATTTAAATTAATATGATGTCTTTAATTAGGTGTAGTAACATGATTAAGTTACCATGGCATGTTANGCAGAAGTTACAATTTAAATTAATATGATGTCTTTAATTAGGTGTAGTAACATGATTAAGTTACCATGGCATGTTAGGTAATACTTTTAAATTCTTTAAACAAATGTAGCACAGAAACCATTTGGTTGTATAGAACATTTTATGTAGTCTATTTGCGGTTTCTTCTAACCTTTGAGAAACCACCCTATATATAACATTTTTGGTTGTTTGCTAAATATGCCGAGTATCACAGGCAATTTTATAATTGTGTTAACATAAAAGTACATTATTTTTAGTTTAATTGAAATGTTTATTATATTTGGCCATAAATTTAAATATTTCATCTATAATTAATATTAATCAAAATAGAGAGAATAAATTATTAATGGTAGTGCTTAGTTAGGGAGGCCACGGTAGCTGTATGGTTACTGCTCCCCTCCCACCAAGGCAAACCGGGTTCGATACCTGGCCGGGTCACTCGTGGATTTTTGCAAGTGGGATTCGTGCCGGACGATGCTTCTGGTCGGCGGGTTTTCTTGAGGATCTCTCGTTTCCCCTGCCCTTGTTTTCTGGTGCTGCTCCATTCTCACCTAATTTTACCCTCTCAAGACCTGGTGGTTAAGTGCCGCCCAAATCTCTCCACTCAACCAATGCCTATTAAGAAATAGATCTTATGCAAAATATTGTTACCCTGAGTGTGCACAAATCCGGTGCGTTGTCACTTTGTTGTAATTTTCTAGACTTGGTTAAGCTTTGTTTGCATAGGCGGAGGAATATCCTGGAAGTAGAAGTTTAGAAGAAAATTTGGAAGTAACCATGAATAGGCTACCGTATATGCAAGTACCTGTGGTAATGTATTTTTACAGTTCCGTAAGCGATTTGATGTTGTTCCAAATGTGGTTTTTTGTCCAAGCTATGAAATTTTTGTATTTGGTTTCGTTATAATATTGCTGATCAATATTTATAAATATGAGTTTAGTTTTTTATCATTTACTTACTCAAAATTTAATTCCAACACTACATGTACATTGCACAAATGTGTAGTCACATGGAACAATAAAGAAATTGAATTTAATGGAATTATGTTTCTTGTTAACCTGTTTTATTTGACTGGCAGGCTAAATTTTTTTCAATTAATATTGTTGGAAGATGAGTTTAGATGCTCGAAATTACATTACGTCTCTTCGTTTTTTAGATANATTTTTTTCAATTAATATTGTTGGAAGATGAGTTTAGATGCTCGAAATTACATTACGTCTCTTCGTTTTTTAGATATTTATGTGGAATACCTGTCTTTTTAGCATATTAAGGTATGTCAGGTTCTGTGGGTTTAGTTAGCCAAGTATAAAATTGCAAAATTAAAATTGTCTTTTTTAATTTACATTTATGCGTGACAGTTACATGGAGTTATTTCAGAATAATGGTAGGGTTNTTTTTTTCAATTAATATTGTTGGAAGATGAGTTTAGATGCTCGAAATTACATTACGTCTCTTCGTTTTTTAGATAATTATATGGAATACCTGTCTTTTTAGCATATTAAGGTATGTCAGGTTCTGTGGGTTTAGTTAGCCAAGTATAAAATTGCGAAATTAAAATTGTCTTTTTTAATTTACATTTATGCGTGACAGTTACATGGAGTTATTTCAGAATAATGGTAGGGTTTGCAATACCCTAAAATTGTGTTATTATTTGATACTGATATTTAGATATGAGTACTCTCATTTTTTTGCCGAAGCATGTGTGTACAATGCTCATATTCACTAATAACGCAACATTATTCCTTTCACATTTGGGAGATTGCAGATTCGATCTCTGTTCCAGGTAATAAAAATTTGTGCAGCCCACCTGATCTATCTGAACACATAACATACAGGCGAGTGTGATATTACCAATTTTATCTAAATGTTATACGATTTGAGTATTACTGTGGTATTGTGGTGAGCAACAAATATGTTGTTTATGGGTTATGTAAAATTTTTTTTTGTAATCATGGTTAGCATTTCCACAACAAATGTTTTGAAGTAGTGTTGCACATTTTGCATTTTATTTCCTTCATGCTAGCCGGTTATTTACACAATGCCAGAATCAAGTTCTTTGTAATAATGTGCAACTGACCACAATCAACATTTATATATATATATATTAAAAATACATTGACAGTACAAGCAAACCGTAGCGGTAAAATATATTTAACTGTCATTTCTTCTGTCATTCTAAAGTAATAATTTCGTAAGTTTTCATTTGTGTTTGCTTAGTAACACATACTGTATTTTTGTGTTCATCAAAAAAGTAATAACTGCGGTAATTTGCCATGGTTTATATCTACAAGTAAGCATACAAAAGAAACAAAAAAATATTCAAGGGGGTGGGGAGGGCTGCTGTGCGCATGCGTAGATTTGTGTTTCCAATTCTCGTCATGTAAAGTTTGTCGCCGTTGTTCTCACAAAGTCGGGAGGTAAAATAAGCGACACAAGTTATATGCTTGAGTTTCCTCTCTTTCCGTAGGAGTAGAAGCTCGTTGAGTAAAGAGCTTCTTTGAAACAAAATAAATCATAACAGAACCTGAAAAATATGACACCCAAAAAATTGTCAGCAACAATATTTAACCTACCAAAAAGAAAAATGTTTTTTGAATTGAATGTACCCTTTGTTTTTACATTGTTTACATTCATTTTCTGGCTTACGTGCCAAGTAATACCATTTGTGTAACCTTTTAAATCACTATTTTTTTTTACCAAAATTGAAGTCCTGCAAGCCAATATTTTTAACTTGCTCTGCGTAAAGAGCCATATTAACCAATCTATCACGGGTGGCGTCCTTCATTTACTGTAGTGTAGAATGTGTATATCCATCTTAGTTGGTTTTTTCTACTGTAGTTGGTGGTTTATCCAACATAGTTCACAGTATTTTTACTGTTTTTGAGCTGTTTTAACTAAGCGGAAATTCGTAATTGTAACAATCTAAGAAAAACTTGAAACAGTGAAACAAGTTGAGTATGGTGTTTTCTTGCAAAATGTAGATGCTAATTATGGAGTTGGGATATCAACAGTATCATAATGGGTAAAATCAAAATCCAAACTTCTGGAATACTGTAGTAGAAAGCCGAACCGCAAGACGCTTNAACAGTATCATAATGGGTAAAATCAAAATCCAAACTTCTGGAATACTGTAGTAGAAAGCCGAACCGCAAGACGCTTAAGCTAGTAATTAGATCATGAAAAGGTTAATGATGCTCTTTTTCTCTGGTTTACACAACAGTGAGACAAAGGAATTCTATTGTCTGGCTCTATCCTGCAAGAAAAGGCCAAATGATTAGCAGAGATTTTAGGAGACAATGATACAACATTTACAGCCTGTTCAATTTGGTTAGATAGATTTAAAAACAGGTACGGCATTCAACAGCTAAATATGAGTGGTGATGTTATTTGCAGATGCTGGTGTGTTTAAAACTGAATTTCCGGATTTTACTATAGGCCTGGCCATAGATCATATTTTANAACAGTAACATAATGGGTAAAATCAAAATCCAAACTTCTGGAATACTGTAGTAGAAAGCCGAACCGCAAGACGCTGAAGCTAGTAAGTAGATCATGAAAAGGTTAATGATGCTCTTTTTCTCTGGTTTACACAACAGTGAGACAAAGGAATTTTATTGTCTGGCTCTATCCTGCAAGAAAAGGCCAAATGATTAGCAGAGATTTTAGGAGACAATGATACAACATTTACAGCCTGTTCAATTTGGTTAGATAGATTTAAAAACAGGTATGGCATTCAACAGCTAAATATGAGTGGTGAAGTTATTTGCAGATGCTGGTGTGTTTAAAACTGAATTTCCGGATTTTACTATAGGCCTGGCCATAGATCATATTTTANGTTATTTGCAGATGCTGGTGTGTTTAAAACTGAATTTCCGGATTTTACTATAGGCCTGGCCATAGATCATATTTTATTGCCGAACAAACAGCGTAGAACTATAACATTTTGCCTAAAAAGTTATTAGTATTGGTTCAAGAAAAATCTGCAGCTGAATACAAAATGAGTAACGAGCATATCACAGTTTTAGCAGACTCACAAACTTCCCTTGATGATGCATTGGGAAATCTAAATCTCCCAGAACTCTTAAGAATATTTCCCCTAATGGAGTTCCTATTCTTTATCATGCTCAAAAAAGTGCCTGGATGTCTATAGATCTTTTTAAAGAGCGGTTCTACATTAAGTTTGTGCCAAGTGTAGAAAAATATATTGCTTCCAAGAAGCTTCCTAGAATAGCTATTTTACTAATAGACAATGCACTGACTCACCAAAGTGAGGTAAAAAGCAGTGATATTGTCATTAAGTTTTTACTGGTTAATGTCTTAAGTCGTATTCAACCCATAAATCAAGGTGTACTGGAAGGAGCCGCATGCCAGCTGGGTTGGTCATGGGCGAGTCACACCACCACTCTATATTTTTATGCAATATTCTATCATCACAGCAAGTGAAAACCAAAAGGAACTTTTTTAAATGAGTACATTTACCTTTTGTTTCATAAAAAACATTATTTTGAATAAAAGAAATTCTAACTTTATTGCATAATGTCTGCACCCCAATTTTTTTTTGGGCAAAAAATGTGATCAGGTAAGTGCGAATAAAAATATTCTTTCTTCTCTCAATATGCGCGAGATTGGAGGGCAGGATATGCCTGTGATTAGTGGGGTCCAGCCTCCAGGGGTCACTTTGCTGGGGAATACTGCCAGAATCGTCTTATCATTTTTATTTCATGAAAGTTATAGGGTGGTTAAATTAAGAAGTAAACTAACTTTAAGACTGTGGTTGTCCATGGGGATGCTTGACATGACTTGAGATTAATCCTTACTGTGATGGTGCAGTACGTGATGATTCTGATTTACTGAACAGGGCAGACATGATGTCACACGCTAGACATAATATCGTTCAGAGGGATAGCCTACGGCAGGTCTGTTCTTGAACTAACCATCAATAGCCAAGATGTGGTGGTTTATGGTTAATCTTAGTAAACAGTTTCTTACCCACTCTTTATTCTCTCCTGGACATTGGAAATCTTCTGTAAGCATGAATAGCAATGGGACAGAGCAAACCATAGGAGAAAGATAGGTGGAGAAGAGTGGATACAAGAGAGGGTAGAAGGGGCTTGCAGTCACAGTGCTGTTAATTCATCTTAGGAGATAAACATGTTAGATATCTCCCCAGGCTATTTTTGCCTGAAGGGCTTTCGCTTGTTTACCATGCTTATCAAGGTGACTTCTTCATTGTTGTGAGATACAGTGCAGAGCAGAGGGCATCTGTCTAGGGTGAGAGTACCAGGTGTTCAATAAATTGACAGCTAAGATGGTTTGAAAGGAGATATTGTGTGGCCATGCGAGTTAAGACAAATTGATGTCCTAATCTGTTATGCTGATATTAAATAAGAGGCTCAGCTGAATGTTAAAGNTGCGAGTTAAGACAAATTGATGTCCTAATCTGTTATGCTGATATTAAATAAGAGGCTCAGCTGAATGTTAAAGGAAAAGTATTCACTAAACCTTAAAATAGGAAATGTATGCATGTGTGACTTCAGTTCATCCTCCTAGTAAGTCATATGTAGCATANAAGGAAAAGTATTCACTAAACCTTAAAATAGGAAATGTATGCATGTGTGACTTCAGTTCATCCTCCTAGTAAGTCATGTGTAGCATAATGCATTGGATGTTTTTATTATTACTTGCTCTCTTTAGTAGATGGCAGGCTTGCAGGCNTAGGAAATGTATGCATGTGTGACTTCAGTTCATCCTCCTAGTAAGTCATATGTAGCATACTCAACTCAAAGCAACCACCGAATGAAAATAATCTGCACAACCATTCTACAGTTTCAACCTTTAGTTTTTAAGTAATCACTATGACAGTCACACCTTCTTTGCATTTAATTCTTAAAACTTTGAAGTTAACAAGTCAGATTGTAAAGAGTGGCCTGTATAAGATAGCTGTCTCTGTATTACTTGATATCAGTGCAACCCTATCACTTAAATTGCATTTATCAAGGTTGACCTTGGCTGTTGCAGTCGCCCAAGATTACAGCTCTGCTGCTAGAGGCTCAGAAGTTTGCATGGCATCTTGTAGATGCAACATCTTACGACCAGGTAGTGAACTGGTGCGTGATGAGCTGTGACCCACGGGTCGTTCTCACGCTGGACGAGGACACTGGCCCTGTTGACGTTTACACTCTGCAGTAAGTGTGTTACTTCTCTGGTATTCCTTGTGTGGCTTATGTAGTGAAAGTACACTTAAAATTATCTTGAAATTGTATTGGCTTATAGGTAGGAATTGAAAAATGCCAATCTTAATTCAGTCTCAGAAGTTGGTGGTCACTGTATCTTATTTTACTAAAAGAATTCACATGATCTGGTGGTATTCTAAAAGTAGAGCAGTGTGTTAATGCTATAAACCTCCTCAGATATCTACAAGTATGTAGTATTTGTTTGGTATAAATCTGCTTCTTTGTTCATTTGTTGTAGTGGAAGAATATTCTAGTTTTTGGAGAAATGCATGTGAAATGTATTAAGTTTATGAATACAATTCTATAATTTTTTTGTTGCAACACTATTTGACTGAGTATGTGATTTGTGAGAATAGCTAGCCCATATGCTAATAGTGCATGTATGGGCAACTGTTTCCTCATAGCTGATGACATCCAGCATGTCTTGTTAGGCAGATTTTTTGGTATGAGAGAGAAAAGCAGCAGCTCCAGCACCACAACCTCCTCCTCCTCCTCCTCCTTTTCACATGTGGAAATTGTGCTGGAGGATGCCATGGGTGGCTGGTTTTCTCGAGGAACTCTCCTCCCCCCCCCCCCTAGTCAATCCAGCGCTGCTCATCTCCATCCACTTCACCCTCATCTGCTCTGAAGACATCAATGTTAAGAGCCACTCAAGTCTCATCATCATCATCGTCGTCGTCGTCGTCCCTCTTCCACCCCTTCTCTTCTTCCAGACAGGTGTGAAGAATAGTACCTCTTGCCTCCCTCTTATACTGGTCATACCTCTGCTTACTGTATTTGCCGTATTGTAAGCAGAGACCTTTTTTTATCAGCTTTAATCTTACAAAATCACACCTCGGCTTAGAATTGGGAAAGGCAATATTACATACAGTTCTGAACAAGTATACTACAACAAGCTCATAAAATGGATAGTATATATTTACCAGTACCCTTGCAACCCTACTACTAATATAATAAAGAGGTCCCAGAACATAAAAACATGTGGTTTTTGTGTCAAGCGCACCCCCTTATCGCTTGGCTCGGTCTGACCTCTAACAAGGTCACTGCGGCAGTCGTGTATACGTGTCTAGTCCGATATGGCACTGTGCCGTATCTACAGTCTACCAGCATTATTTATAAAAGCCCAAAAACTACCACAGTGTTCGGCATCTGCTGTAAAGTAAAAACACAAATAACTAAATTTTTAAATAACATAATTATATGTAATGGTTAAAAATTTTTAATGGTTTCTAATACTAGTAATTTGAGATGCTATTTCATGGTTGCATGATTCTTCCCTCTGTGCTCTTCTTCTAACTCTCAACCCTCATTATTTCCCCACCACTGGCCACACCCTTCTACTTTCTCCTTGCTCCTCTTGCCCCCCCCCTCCCTTTTCTCTTGGTCACCCTCCCCCTAGTTATGCCCACACCACTACTACTTTCTTCCTCCCTCAATCACTCCAACCATACCCACGCCACACCACACCATGCTCCCTTCCTCCCTCTAACCCTTTCAGTCACACCCACACCACTCCAAGCTCCCTTTCACACGCCCACTCTCTTTTTCATCTCTTTTTCTTCCGCTCGCTGCACCCCTTCTCAGACATCTGCATTCTCACCATCTTGCTCCTATAAAATATTCCCACCTTCTTTATATGCATCTGTCACATAATGCTGCCTGAAATTTTCTTTGTCCAACTCTCCCTACCATCACCGGCAGTGGGGCACTAGCTGTCACATCTTTTCACCACTTCCACCCCTTTCCTCCCCCTACTGATAAAACCAGTCAACGGACGTAAAAACTCTGGCATGATCAATGATGTCACCATGTGCTCTCTCTCAGCTGATAGTGTGCGCGGGACATTGACAATTCGACTTGCATTCAGTATTGTATTATTTTCTTTTTCCGAGGGTTTAAAAGTTAAGGGTCGGCTTGCATTCAGTGTCGGCTTACAATAAATTATATATGGTACTCCACTGTTGCTATCTCCATAGGTTCTCCTCTGCCTGCTTCTGGATTTGCTTCCCTCTAAACCTCAGCTGCTGGCTGTCCTCTTTCACATTCTGAGGGCAAAACAGATTCTCTCCCATATAACAGCGTAAAGGTGAAAACTCAATGCTTTCCTTGTAACGTTGCGGTTTTCCAGATACTATTATTATCTTTTTAGTTTTGGATGATTTGATATTGGTGGCGAGTCAGTAATTTGATTTTCAGATTAAGATTTAGAGGTTATTTTTATTGTTAATTTTGCCCCTAGAGGGTATCAAGTATTGCATTGTTTAATTTTCAGATGATGATTTAGAGGTTATTGTACATTTGGTCCTTAGGGGGTAGTAAGTACTGAAATTTGTAAATCTCATGAAATTAAATAAAAGTGTCCTGATTGGCTCTTGTCTCCCTATTGCTGATTGGATGAGAAATGTGGCATGGTCAGCCGACAGACAATCAGGGCGCAGGTTACAAGAAGAGTGTATGTTTAAAGAAGTAAAAATAAAATAATGATTGAACCTTATATATATTCATAATTGTTGCAAGAGGTTTTGAAATTTCATTATCAATAATGGAATATAATGGTGATGAGTAATATAATTGCGTCAAGATGTTTAAAATTGAGATATATTTATTACATTGTGTTTTGAGAAAACTAACGAGTAAATAAAAAATTCAGAATGGAACTTTGGCATTCTAATTCAAGAGAAATGTTACAACTCGCTACCCAAACGTTTGGCTGAAGAACAAACTTTGAGAACTATGATCTACAAAAGCTGTGAATTTCGGCAAATGGAAGAATCACGCTCGGGAAAGAAATCTTGTTTCACTTCGAGACTACGGGAGAATGAAGATATGGTGCCCTGAAGGATGATGTTTGCCATCTACAAAACATCTGAAATGCAATTTGAAATGCGTATGCAGATGATGTACGCATTTTGACACACCAAGGGACATCATGAGAGCAACTCACCGTGAACCGCAAGTGTTTGAGAAAGAAATGTTTTTTTGTGTGTTTGCAGATTTAAGAAAAATAAATATATTGTAAGTACATATTCTTAGTGCAAAAGTAGATTGGTTGTAGAAAAATTTGTTTTAATTTCTAGTCATTATGCCTAAATGGAGCAAGCATTTGGGTTGTTGGAAAAAATTGAAGCCATGCATAAATACAATGCAAATGGGTAACAAAGCCATACATAAAAAAATGCAAATGGGTAACAATACCATACAGAAAGAATGCCAATGGTTAGAATAAAACAAAATAATAGGTTTGATCATTTAGAGTAAAAATTGGAAAGTTTTGAGTAAAATTATAGAGAATGGCAACAAAATTTAAATAACACACATGTTGAACAACATAAGTTAAAGGAAGAAGTAGATGAACACATTGAAAATAGTTCCACAGATATAGTTCATTTCATATAAGAAGGCCACATTCTGACAGTCAGTGAGTGGCAATTTGATGAATTCAAAACAAACAACGTTCCATTTACAAAATCCTGTATCAGCTGATGCACGAACGAACAGAAATTAATATTACGTTGGCTATTCTGAGAGCAGTGCCGACGCACATCAGACAAGCAGAAAATATGCGGATAAGAAAGAGTTCGTAGATTAATTAATACATTTTATTTTACGTGGTCATAAAACAGCAGTTTTTAGTTTTAAAAACGAAACTTTGTGAAAAAATAGTAATGTATAGGTGTTCAAAAGGAGATGCACAATAAAACGATCCGTATCCAAATGTAACAAAAAAATTTAAACCTTTTTCACGTTTCCAGACTCACCAACCATGTGCTGTCATCTTGTGAGGTACAGGCACGTCATCTGTTACAACGCGTCCTTCCACGCCATCTGTTATCCATATCCCGAACTACACCCAGAAACATATTACAGTTTTGTTGTTTAAAATAACGTATTTACGCGCATATACAAATGGGTTTATTTTCCCGCGAGCTCTGTATAATTTTTCAAGTAACATATATTTCGTGTACAGCGTTTACCAACGACCCTACACACGTCCACCAAGCTCCGTTTACGAATGCAGTGCCACCCTAGCAGTTCACCAATTGCCACATGAAAGCCTATACTTGACACACTAGTTGATGGCGAATGGATACATAAACGAAAAGGCGCGGCGATTGTCAACTGTCAAGAATGTGGCCTTCTTATATGGTACACAGTATACCATGGGAATAGTTAATATTGGGGTTTAAATAAATGAACAAGAGAGAGAGGTACAAATCTTAGGAAGGCAGTTTCAGGAAACACAGGAAAAGTTTGAAAGGAATGGAGAAAAAGTTTTCAGAGAAAGCCCAGCAATAGGACTGCATCCAGAAAATTTTATGGAATTTGAGAAAGGGTTGCACGTCTGTCACGTTAAACGATTCTCGTTAGTCGTCGTTTGTCCCGTTCTTTCACAATCTTTTTCTGGCCGCAGCGATGTCAAGATGTGATGTTTTACTGGATTCCTGATATTCACGGTACACTCGTGAAATGGTCGTACGCGAAAATCCAAATTTTATCGCTACCTCGGAGATGATATGTCCCATCTCTCGTGCGGCGACTATAACACCACATTCGAACTCGCTTAAATCTTGATAACCTGCCATTGTAGCAGCAGTAACCGATCTAACTGCCGACCGCATTGCGTTACTCTGATTGGTTCCATACTTCTGTTATTTGCATACGCATGCCTATACCAGTTTTTTTGGCTCTTCAGTGTATATTAAAGCATTGGTACTAGGGGTGTGAAAATAGTGGATTTTGATGTTCAAATATTTTTTAATCAAATAGTATAATTTTCTAATGACATGCGAATAGTTTTGATGTCGAATAACTACCAGTAAACATTTCATTCCAGTTATGTATAACAGAAACAAATAAAATTTCACTGATCATATAACAAAAGATTCCCACACAAATAATACTTGCCTCTTCAAATGCAGTACATATATCATTTTCACAATATTATATTCTGCTTATATCTTATATTGAACTTAAAAAGTATTGATTGAAATTTACAGATTTTTGGAAGCCAGCATTGAGAAACAAAGAAAGGGCAATCCTAGATGATGGCTTTTGCAAACTTAACCAGCAACTATTAAACATAAATTTTTGCATCATCAGAAATATTTTACCAGAAATACAATACTCAGTTTAAATGTTTTCTCACAAAGTTAATAACAACAGTTAAGTTGACATGCCCTTTCTTATTTTATATATTGACTTCCATGAACTTTCAAAATACAGTTAACGTTTACAGCTGTAATTTATGTTCCACGCACTCTTCGACCATTCTGTGGAAAAGGACAGTGTGTGAGGGGCACATACTTCATCTCAGTATTTTTGAGTGTGCAGATGTTTTAATTAACTTCATTTGGATACATTTTAAAATGATGGCAATACTATCACAGTATATTTACACTTAACTAGAATTTTACACAAATGGTAATTAATATAACATTTTCATTTATTAACAACATGGTAACTGTATTGGACTGAGGACGCAACATTATGTGTAATAATTGTATGTGCTGCAGCTGTTAACTCCCATGTGTCCTCCCACTAACCGCATTACATTTGATGTGTGCTTTTGCCAACATGCCCTAAACACGTGTTCAAAGCAACTGAAATGCCCATGTGTCCCTGGCCTTATACACAATTTCTCATTACAGCTGACATTTCATATTGAACACAATGCAGGGAATGAAACACAAAGTATTTTTAGATAATGCTTGTATAGGTTACTAACCAAAATACTTGGCGTAGTTATGACTAATAAAACACTTGACATATTAGTTATTTAACCATGCTTTTTTCGTGAGCATACATGACTAACACCGCTTGAAGTATTATTTAGTTTAAAAACATGCTTTTGACAAGGAACATACATGAAGAATGAAAAAATCTACCATTTTATTCCCACTCAAATATGCATAGCCATGTGTATAGCACTATAACAATTTTTGACGTTCAATTAACCATTGAGTAAAGATAGACTAGAGGGATCATCTCTACGTTAAATATTCAGCCGTTTTATCCAGGTATGAATTTTTACATCTCTCTCAATATTGCTGTCAACGAAACTTCAAGACCTACCTACCATCTTAAGTTTTTAAGATCTATGTTAAAATTATTTGCACCCATGTAGAGGAAAGTAGGCTCATTTTGTTGTTTTTCATTTAAATGATTGTTGGAGTTCAAGAATTTCTGTTAAACTTCACACAGTCTCCATGCTTATTTCTCATTAAAAGAATGATACATACAGTTCACTCTCAAAACTATCACCTTTCACTGTTCCCAAGAAAATGGTTGTTATTTCAAAGGGGTCATTATTTGAATTTGGACTAATTCTGACCCATCCCCATCCCCTATACACAAAACTTGCATAAAATTTTCTTTTTCGCTGTTTTTGCACAGCTTTAGCGGCAAAATTACATGTTATATGTGTTAAATACAATCAAATGGTTCCTATAGATTGATTTATAGGATCTACTCGCTTGTAAGATCAAATTTGACTTATTTTGATTGGCTTTGACCCCCAAAAACTAAAAAATTTAATTTGTATTCAATTGTTTTCAAAGTGAAAATATGCTGTTTTAAAGAAATATTAATTGATTTCAATATTTTCACACATTCTGAGAGAAAATATACCCTAGACAGACATAAAGGTCCTCTCCTTGTTGCTTGCCAAAAAAACTTGAACACAACATGCAGAGCACTTTTTAATGAATGTGAACTACATTTTCACTGACCTCTTGCAGGATAATCAGTCCATATATTATTTTTAATGTTATCTTATTATCACAGGTCTATTTCCTGGTCCTTCACAGGCTTTATACACATGCAACATAAGGATGGTAAAAGGTAGATGTCCTAATGCTGTTGCAATTAGTATGGCTCACTTTGATGGCAAAGCTGCTCACACCCCCTTCCAGTCCGATTGATGCTGCTGTTTTGCCTCTACGCCGCCTGATTTCCATTCTCTGCACTCGCAGAGAAATTGCAACTTGTGACCATAGAACAGAACACAGACCGCTTGCCTTGTAAATGTGCTTGTTTCTGGTGTTGTCAGAATATTTTACTGCCAATTATTAATCTTTTTTTTTATTTTCTTTCTTTAAGTAAAGTTTATTGTAGGTATCCCTTCATCAGTGAAATGTAGTATCGGCACATGTCGCCCGATTCCTAAATAGCTTGATCTACCATTTTCAGTAACTGCCTATAAGCACCACAAATATATTTACGTTCCCAAGTTATATGTGGGTTGGTTTTGGGAAACATGAATGATTCTGCAAATAAATTACTGTTCTATATCAGTTACATACTAACGTGATTTTAGTGAAGTAATCATCCCAGGATTTTCACACTAAAACATGTCTTCAGGAGTTGTGATTAGGATTTCTAACAGTATGTTTGTGTATTTTGTAAGTAATGTGTTTCATAACAGTTATTAGAATGTTTGAAATGTACATGGCCTAAAAAAATGCCCTTTCAATGCTTTGCTTTGTAGTGTACGAATAACGTTTTGTTTTAGAGAAATCCAACTCTATGAACAGTGGCATATTTACAATGTTTTATTCTTTTGGTGAAGTTAAAAATTTACAACTTATAATCATTTTAATGTTATTTCTGTATAAGAAAAAAATTTTACTGCTCCATCAAAACAATATGCAACTCAAAGTGATAATTGTCTCATTATAAGAACCGTAAAGCAAAGCAGTTTCATGAAAGACGTTAAACTTAATTTCCCCCCTCCACCCCTCCATCTCAAACTCCTTTTTTTCCTCCTGCTCACCCTTTTGGAGGCAAACTAAATAAAGAGCCCCAGCTATGATATCTTACACTGACTACTGGACTGAAGTTAGCTAATGTTACTTTTTCAGTCCCTATCATGGAATAAAACAAAGGAAAAGGTGAGAAAAATGTGTGCATTGAACTCGTGGCATCTGTTTACAAATATCTGTTTTCTTCATTAGCACAATAGCTGTAGTGGAAAGATATATGGCCACACTATTTGTGTTTTACACTGAAGATAATATTAATTATTAATAAATGTTTTGATTAATTATCTATACATATTATAAAACCCAACGTGTGTCTGTCTGTTAGTGCGCTTATCACTCTAGCTAGAACCACGTATCCGATTTACGTGTTTTTTTTTTTTAATTCATAGCTATGTTCTCTGGCCAGGTTTTAGTATATATTTTGTTGTGTAAAGTAATATAAGGAATAAGCAGTGACTATAATAGTGAATCAAGTTGGAAAAAAGTTTGCAGCCAGCGCACGTTTTTGCAATACGCTGTCTAAACCGTTAAAGATAGAACAATATCATGTACCAAAGAATTGTGTAGAATAAAAAGACCTAAAAAAAACTTCACGGTAGCATATATCTATCTATACCAGAGAAATGACTACATCAGGGAAACTTCATATAATAGATTAGAATTGCACACCACTGCAACGCTTATTAGTATTTCTCTGTTATAGATAGATATATCCTACCGTGGAGTTTTTTTAGGTCTTTTTATTCTACACTATTCTTTACTACATGATAGTGTTCCATATTTAACGGTTTAGACCGTGTATTGCAAAAGAGCGCGCTGACTGCAAACTTTTTTCCGACTTGTATCAAGTCCCTTCTTATCGTCCCTGCTTATTTCTAATGTTACTTTACGTAACAATATATATACTAAAACCTGACCTGAGAACATAGCTATGAACAATAAAAAAACACGTAAATCGGAAAAGTGGTTCTCGAGTGATAAGCGCACTAACAGACAGGCAGACAGACAGACAGGCAAAGAGACATTCAGTTTTATAATACAGTATGTATAGAGTATAGAAGATTAACATTAAGTAAAATTCTACTTTATTTAAAAAAAAACCTAAAAAATAATTCTGTAGTCCACGCGAGCGGATCTGCGGGCACAACTAGTTATATTATAATTATATCATAATTAATAAATAATTAATTAATTAATAATAATAAATATTCATGACAGAATTACCTAGAAAGTAGGACATTATTCATTCACAAAAAATACTTCAAAAGATAGGTATGTTCCAATTGAAATTATTTATCAAGACTGCAGATATGAATACAGATTACAGTGAAAACTCAAAATTTGTGTTTTCACTGTAATGTGTTTTAACATCTGCTGTCCTGATAAATAATTTTAATTAGAACGTACCTAACTTTTTAAGTACAGGAAACACTAAACAAAACATCTTGTCAAGCACTGCATCTTAGGCAAATTAGCGGCTTCATGGTAGTACACATTTTGACAGTAATTTGTGTTCATATCTGCAGTTCTAATGAACAATTTTAAACAGAGCATGTCTACCTACCTTTTAAATAATTGTTTCATAAATGAATAAATATGTTATTTAGTAGGAAACTCTAAACAAACTATTTTGTTTGGCGTAGCATGATGGGCAAATTCATGGCCAAGTTTAATGGTAATTTTGGTGGTAACGTGTATTCCTATCTGCAGTTCTAAGGATTAATTTTAATCAGAAAATGCCTACATTTTAAAATATTGTTTATTGAATGAATAACACCTTATTTCCTAGCAAACTCTAAACAAACTGTCTCATCAGGCATAGCATCTTTGTAGTTTCGAGGCTCTCCTGGACTGTGGATATTGATTTACTCCACCCCTATCAAATGTAGGAGAATAATCGTAATTTCCATTCCACCTCTTGCTTTATATAATTAAATTTTTTAGCTTCTGATTTTTCTTATCTATCAAAGACATTTTACGGCACCGTTGTGGCTATCTAAGCTAATTGGTTTGCTATTATGGAATTGTCAGAAAAGATCTTTAAAATGTAAATTAATATATAATGTAATGTGTTATTTGTTATACTGCACAAAGTCTCTGCTTTGTCTGTTGTCATAATAACTTTCACATGCGAAAAAAGACTCTTATCTGGATATTAACTTGTACTTAATATATTTGTTCACAGCCATGTAAAAGAAAGATAGTCTTTATTCCTCCTATCAGCAGTTCAGTCCAGTGTTTTTATTATTATGTGGTCTCACAAAGGGCAGTCTCTGGGCTAGGCAAATCTGGCACGTAATTTGAGTAACTGTGGGCCGACATTCGTGCATTGGTAAATATTCACGACCTTGATGGAAAGGTTGAACAGTCATGTGTTAGTGAGTGGTATCTGTTTTTAGATCTTTCTCTCTACTGAGTTGTATAGTAGTAGTGAGGAAAATCACAGCATTTAGCAACAAAAATAAACGCAGTATACTCATTTTTCAACCTCTTTCCTTAAAATCTTTTTAATATTTAACCAAAATCTTTATGGTGTCTTAATTTTGATGGAGTCGTTATTCCCAGGGTTGTAGTGTCGAGTTTACTGTATTTATACAGTCCTTAGCAAGAATGTGCAATGGACCACCACTATCACTTGTGTAAACACATGACTGTTTGTAACGAGCCTCTGTTCTATAAGGTGTTAATTACTGTAGTGATGAAATAAATTTTGCAGTTTAGCTTTTTCCTATGTGAATATGCAGTGGTGATTGTCATCTACAAAGATATTGCATAACAAAATTCAACAGTGTGTGAACTATCTAATATTTATTTCATTCATTCAGTGTTAGTGATAACTTTAAGTGTAGAACCTTAACATTTTTGCACTCCAAAACCGAGCATGTCCTGGGATTAATATTTGTCATGTAAGTCAAAAATAAAGTCGTGCTGCACACTTTTGGTACATTTTGTACCGAATATAATTGTTATAGCCAAGTAAGTAAAGTAATGGTGTAGGAAATTGCAAAATTCTGGTACCATTTGCTTGTGTGCTTCCACTGACAAATTCAGTAAGCAATGAAAGTCAAAAAGGAATTTTTATTAAAATATTTTAGCATTTTTATACATGTAAGGTTGGTTACACTACTCCACAGACGCTTTGCAACCTCGCTGCAACCTTCCATTCATTTGTCAATGTTGTTATCACATGTTTATGTTGTGATTTCCGTGTTTCTTTACTATGTTGAATGTATGTATAATTTAATTATTTTATAAACAATAAAATCATGTTCAACAATCCTACAAATTAAATTACAAGATGTCAACTAGTAAGGAGATGACCCAACTTTATGTTCGAGATGTGAAGCAAGCTGAGAATGACTTTGTGATCTCTTGTATATCTACTAATAAGGAGATATGGTATTTATTACCAGAAGAATACAGAGACCTGCAGCTTCACTTTACATATCAAGTAAGAAACCTATACAAAATGCAATAGCTTTAATAAAAAATGTAAATGGTTGTAGAACAATAGCTATAAAGATTGACGATGATATTAAGTCAGTATATTTCGATGAAGAGGACAATATCTGTTTCCAAAATTTTCCATTAGAAGAATATGTTCCCATGCCGGGATCTCAAACTCGTTATCATCTACAACTAGAATTAGAAGATTGAATTAGGCAATTGGAGCTTCAGTTGAAAATAAATTCAACTCGAGAAGAAATAAAATTACATCACATTGAAAAGAAATTCATTTTAGATCAATTTAAAAAAAAGACAATACGATCCTACAGAATGGTTACGTAGATTTGAAGACGAATGCAATCAATTTCAGATAGACTAAGAATCCAGGCTTTATATTTCTTTGTCACGGACTCGGCAAAAGACTGGTATGAAACTAATCTGACAAATATAGGTCTAACCGCTTCCTGGGAGGTTTGGAAGAGTTCTTTCCGTAATGTTTTTGTTGATAAAGGCTGGTCGAATGTTAGGAAGACCTTTAACTACAAATATTTGGGAGGGTCTTTAATCGATTATGCACTTTCCAAAGATAAACTATGCCTGGAAGTGGAACCTAAAGGTACTGAATTATCTTTTATCAACCAGATCGTGTTTGGTTTACCAAGTGAAGCTCAAGAAGAACTTGATAGGGAAGAGATAACTACTCTTGATGGTCTGTATACTAGGCTTCAAAAGTTGGATTACTCTTTTGCCAGAAGGAAAAGGGAAAGACCGTTAAGTCCGAACTTTATAATAAAATCTCTTTATAAGAAAACTGAACCCCAACAGAAAAATGAATCTCTACAGAAGGAGTGTTCTATTTGTGCTGACCTTGGTTTTCCAAGTCATTTCCATGCAGTAGCTGAATGTCGCAACAAGAATTTGGTCTCTAAAACACTACAATCAAATATGACCGAAGAATTTAAACTGAGTAACCGGGCGAAATTAGATCCGCTGATAAAATTAAACATAGTTATTAATGACAATTTAAAAACCAAAGCTGTTTACGATAGCAGCTCAAATGTAGCATTAATTAATTAACGAATTGCTGATTTGCTTAAGTTGAAATTAATAGAACAAAAAGGTGTACTAAAAACAATTAGTGGACTCGATTTCACTTCAGCCCGGGCTACAATTATGCTTTGTATTGGAAATTTTACAGACTACATAACCACCTATGTTTTCAAGAATGATAATTTCTCCTATGATCTCTTGCTAGGTATCGATGCTATTCAGAAATTTAAGTTGACTAAAAATGAGAATCTAAGAATTTTTCAACGCCTAAATAGCGAGGACGTAATAGATCCACAGGAAGACAAATCAAATAATGATCAGATGCAGACTCCAGAAGATACTGAAGATTTGGATAGAGATATTGAAGTAAATTTTAATGAAAATTTGAGTACAGATGAAATTGAAGCTGATTTACAACATATTGAGAATGATGAGAAGAAGCAAACCATTTTACAAATAATTGAAAAATATAGACATTTGTTTGCAAAAGATAAATTTGATATTGGTAAAAGTGCGATCACAAGACGCTGAGATAAAACTTCTTAGGGACGAATACATCACCTCTCGCCCATACAAATGTTCAATCCCTGACGATATAGAAATCAGAACTCAGATTAAGACATTACTACAAGCCGGGATCATCAAAGAATCTGATTCTTCATTTGCGTCTCCTGTAACGTTAGCATACAAGCGAGACGAAGGAAGAAAATCACGCCTATGCATCGACTTCCGAAAATTAAACAAGTTGGTGGTCCCAGAATGTTTTCCTTTCCCTATAATTCAAGATGTGATCGACAAAGTTGTAAATTGTGAATATTTTACCGTATTAGATATTAATTCTGCTTTTTGGTGCATCACACTTAAAGTACAATATCAAAAAAAAACTTCTTAAATCATTAAGTATGGAAAGTTCATGTTTAAAGTTCTTCCCTTTTGTTTAAAGAATGCTCCAGCCACATTCCAGAGGATATTGTCAAATATAACCCAAAGAAATAATTTGGATGAGTTCGCCATCAATTACATTGATGATATCTTGATTTTCTCCCGAACCTGGGAGGATCATCTCAATCATATTATAAAATTCTTACATGTTATCTACTNTATCTTGATTTTCTCCCGAACCTGGGAGGATCATCTCAATCATATTATAAAATTCTTACATGTTATCTACTCTGAAGGATTCAAATTAAAACTAGTTAAATGTTTGTTCACAGCCAAATCAGTCAAGTACATTGGACACACTATTTCAAAGAACACAGTTTCTCCAGCTCAAAGAAATTTAGTCTCTATCCAAAATCTTCAAAGACCTTCTGATAAGAGTGGTGCGCGGAGTATTCTGGGTTCTACAAACTTCTACTTGAGATATATAGAAAATAGTATGCAGAAACTAGAACCACTACATCAATTACTGAGGAAAGATATAAAATTTTAATGGTCTGATGACTGTGAACTGACCTTCAATATGATTAAGGATTATGTATGCTCTAAACCGATCCTGGCTATCTACGATATTGAAAAACCCGTATTCATAGAGACAGATGCCAGCTACAAAGGTATCGGCGCAACACTCAAACAACCCCAAGAAGACTGAATACTACATCCTGTTGCATATTTCTCTCGCAAACTTTCAAATTGAGAAAATCGTTTAGACAGTATTCATCTCGAATGCAAGGCTATCAAAGACACAATAAAGTTTTGGCAGTACTACATAATAGGACGTCACTTTACGGTCTGAAGTGATCACAAACCATTGGAGAATTTAAAGACAAAAGCCAGAACTGATGAAATCCTTGGAGACCTAATTCTTTATTTATCTCAATTTGACTTTANAATTTAAAGACAAAAGCCAGAACTGATGAAATCCTTGGAGACCTAATTCTTTATTTATCTCAATTTGACTTTAATTTTATATATAAAAAGGGAAAAGAAAATATTCTGGCTGATCTCCTTTCAAGAAATCCAGTCCTTGAATACTTTGAGAATGAGGATGCGATCCAGGTTGTAAATTTAATAGATCTACCCACTATAATAAAAGACCAAACTGATCATCTTTCTGAGTTGAAAGCAGCTAAGCAGATAGAGTATAAACAAGGGATCATACTCAAGAAATTAAGAGAAAAATTAAGAATTTTTGTTTCTCCCACGTTAGGAAATGAAATAATTGAACTTTTTCATAAACATTATGGTCACATCGGTCCAGCACAGATAATTGCAACCATCAGACCACATTATTACTTCAAGGGTCTGGACAAAGCTATACATACCTTTTATAAAAACTGTAAGATTTGTATTGTAAACAAGGTTCGTCGTAGTCGTGCTATCGGTATACTCTCTCAACTTGGCCCTGCTACAGAGCCTTTTCAAATAACGTCACTCGATAGTGTCGGAGGCTTTGCTGGAAACCTATCCACCAAACGATACATGCATATCCTGGTGGATCATTTCACCAGATATGCGTGGATCTCCACTACAAAGAGTCAGAACGCCCAAGATTTTATAAATTTGATTTACCCAATCGCTTAACAAAATACTATCTCAATCCTAATAGCAGATCAATATACGCGTATCAATTCTACTGACTTCAAGAACTATTTAGAAAAAATAGGAATACAAATAGTTTTTACATCCATTGATCACCCTGAATCAAGCGGGCTTAACAAGCGATTACACCAAACATTAGTAAATCGTCTGTGGTGTAAAATTAACAACGATAACCATAAAGCCTGGCCAACCGTGGCACATTCATAGCTCCACACACTTTGCACCATCATACTTACTACTGGGAAAGAAGTCCACGATATCGCCCCTTCAAGAAGACAACCAAACATCTCTTGAAGAAGACCGCAAAATACCTTTCCGGAATTCTATGAAGAGTTTTCAAATAAATAAGAAACGTGTAGATAAGAATCAACAAGAGCACACCTTCAATGTTGGCGAGTCTATATCAAAAATGGAAATAGGGTGAATCGTAATAAGTTAGATCCAGTTCGGATCGGACCCTATCCAATCATCAGACAGATCTCGCGGACATTCTATAAAGTTTCTTGTGGAAAGACAAAAGAAGATTTCCAATTTCTTCCAATCCGGAAAACTGCTTCCTTGTTCCCTGCGGCAACCGTCGTCAAGGGGGGAGGTGTAAATGTTGGTTACACTACTCCACAGACGCTTTGCAACCTCGCTGCAACCTTCCATTCATTTGTCAATGTTGTTATCACATGTTTATCTTGTGATTTCCGTGTTTCTTTACTATGTTGAATGTACGTGTAATTTCATTCTTTTATAAAGAATAAAATCACGTTCAACACTCCTACATACATAATTGAAATGCTGGTACAACAATATTTTGTTTAACCAGTTTTAAAAAAAAAAATTTATTATTATATATATATATATATATGTGTGTATATATATATATGTGTATGTATATATATATGTGTGTATATATATATGTATATATATATATATATGTGTGTGTGTGTATATATATATATTTCTTTAATTTTAGTTTTGTTTAATAACTTGGAGATACTGTGCTCTTGCCATAAAACCATATTATTGCAGCTACAGATGTTTACGTCTTTCTCAATGTCTACCCTTACATATGTCTTCACAGTGTCCCCAGTAAATGGCTCGTTCATGCATTTTCATAGTATCTGAGGAAGGAAACATGTTACGCACCAGCTAGGCTCCACAGTTCCAGCTGATGAAGTTACAGAGTTCTTTCTCTTCAAATTAACCTCACTGTTGAAAATGTTTTTTGCATGCATGTATGTTATATAATGTTAAAATATATATTATATATATATATACAGTGAAATCCCGATTATTTGTATATCCCGCTAATTCGTGCAAATTTGCCGGTCCCTTGAGAAAATCCCTTTAATTCGTAAAAAAAAATGCATTCCGGTCCCCTCGATAATACGTATTTATTTTGGTGCTCGAGCTCAATTAAAACATCTTATAATTCTTATTTACAAATTCAAAATGTTGTTAACTTGTAATGTTTTTATACTGTACACCAGCTCTAGATTTATGCAATTCAGGCAGGGTAAAAATGACCGGAAGGGTAGTGAGGGATGTAGGAGGGTTTAAGGGCAGGTAATGACGCAGAGTAGGCTGTGAGGCGATGTGTCGTGATTCCCAGAACTAAGAGGTGTCTTGCTGTCCGNGGGCAGGTAATGACGCAGAGTAGGCTGTGAGGCGATGTGTCGTGATTCCCAGAACTAAGAGGTGTCTTGCTGTCCGGTCTAGGGTTATGAGAGGGTAGGAAGGAGCAGAGCGAGTGAAAAGTAAGAGGGTTTGAAGGGAAGGTAATGACGCTGAGTAGGCTGTGAGGCGATGTGTCGTGATTCCCAGAACTAAGAGGTGTCTTGCTGTCCTGTCTAGGGTTATGAGAGGGTAGGAAGGAGCAGAGCGAGTGAAAGTAAGAGGGTTTGAAGGGCAGGTAATGATGCCGAGTAGGCTGTGAGGCGATGTGTCTGTGATTCTCAGAACTAAGAGGTGCCTTGCTGTCGCCAGATGTCAATGCAGAGGGTAGGAAGGAGCAGAGCGAGTGAAAAGTAAGAGGATTTGAAGGGAAGGTAATGACACCGAGTAGGCTGTGAGGCGATGTGTCTGTGTAAGAGTCTTGATTCTCCACGGAACGACAGGCCAGATGTCAATGCAGAGGGTAGGAAGGAGCAGAGCGAGTGAAAGTAAGAGGGTTTGAAGGGAAGGTAATGACGCTCTCATCCGACACTCCGCTACACAGCACTAAGGGTCTTGATAGAGGTGTCTTGCTGTCCTGTCTAGGGTTATGAGAGGGTAGGAAGGAGCAGAGCGAGTGAAAGTAAGAGGGTTTGAAGGGCAGGTAATGATGCCGAGTAGGCTGTGAGGCGATGTGTCTGTGATTCTCAGAACTAAGAGGTGCCTTGCTGTCCGGTCTACAGTTACGAGAGGGTAGGAAGGAGCAGAGCGAGTGAAAAGTAAGAGGATTTGAAGGGAAGGTAATGACGCCGTGTAGACTGTGAGGCGATGTGTCATGATTCCCAGAACTAAGAGGTGCCTTGCTGTCTGGCCTAGGGTTATGAGAGGGTAGGAAGGAGCAGAGCGAGTGAAAGTTAGTCAGTTTGGTGTTAGCTATGCCTCCGAAAAGAGCTAATAAGTGTCTTTCCATTAGGAAAAAAAAAAAAGAAATCATTAACGCCGTGGCTGGTGGTGATAAACAAATTGACTTGTCCAAATGTTATAACGTTCCTCCTTCAACAACAACATCAATTCTGAAGAACAAGGATAAAATTGCCTCCCAGACATCGGACAGCAAAGTAAAGCGCTTTAAGACTGGTGAGTATCCACAACTAGAAAAGATTTTAAAAAAGTAGTTTGCGAAAGCACGGAATTCAAATGTACCAGTTGGAGGAAACATTTTAAGAGAAAAAGTAAAAGTTGGTTTGATATGTTTAAAAAAAGGCACAGCATAAAATTGAAGAAACTTAGTGGGGAAAGTGCATTTGTTCTGAGTGGAAAGACGAATTGGGAGAAATAATCGATTCTTATTAACCCAACAACATTTTTAATGCCGATGAGACGGGGTTATTTTATAAGTGTCTCCCCGACCGATCAATGTGTTTAAGGAAGAAAAGTGTCATGGCGGAAAAAATAGTAAAGAATGTGTAACCATATTGTTGGCCGCCAACATGGATGGATCTGAGAAATTAAGACCGCTCATGATAGGCAAATGAGCCAAACCAAGATGTTTTAAAAACATAAAAACTTTTTCGATGACCTATCGTGCAAACAAAAAAGCGTGGATGACAGGCAAATTATTTAAGGAATGGATACGATCAGTGAATGCTTATATGGAGAAAACGCAGCGCAAATTCTACTTTTCATGGATAATTGTACGGCCCACAACAATACCCCTCCGCTCAGTAATGTTAATGTTGTGTTTTTGCCTGCCAACACTACTTCTAAGGTGCAGCCTCTAGACCAGAGCATAATTAAAACGTTCAAAACCTTTTACTGCAAGGAAGTAGTGATGCAACTCCTTGAGAGCATCGAGGATGGGAAGGATCATAAAATCACCTTATTTTCAGCCATGAACATTGCTCACAAGGCGTGGCAAAGTATTAGTGAAAGCATAATAATAAAAAATGGTTTTCGTGCTTGTGGATTTACGAAGGTGGAACTTTCATCAGCAGTTACTGAACAAGACTTACAATGCCCTGTGAATTGTAATTGTCTTCCTCAAAATGAAGAAAATTCTATAATGTTTGAAGATTTCGTCCATTTTGACGATGGCCTAGCGGTAGCGGGGATTCTAACTGATGACAAAATTTTGGCTCCATCTCAGGACATTGATGGTGAAGGTGATGACGAACATGATGTGCTGACAATTATACATAACGTGGCTAAACAATACATCAACAATGTGTCCCATTTCTCAATGAAATCAGACGTTGGCGATGCAGTATTTTCTGCTTTGAACATGCTTGACAATGCCCAACTGCAAGGCTTGCACCAAAAGAAAATTACAGGTTTTTTTTTAAACGTAAATTTTTAATGTGTTTTTATTGATGTAATTGAGTAGCTTCATATCAAAGACGGACATTTGTCAGTTCAAAAAAGTTGAGAAAACACGATTTTTTTGTGTACATCTTGCACTTATTACTTTGCTGATGGAATTTTTTCCATAACTAGGCTAAAAAATACTAAACTAGTTCTGTGGGGTATCTGATATCAATATAATAAGATAAATTAGTCAAATTTTGTTTTGAAAATACAGATGTCCGGTTCTGAAATGAAAGTTAACATATGTCTGTTTTTGATCCAAACACAATTGTAGTTGTAAGTTTTTGAAGCTTGTTTCAACAACGGACTCGTCTGTAAAACCCCAAGTATTAACTTATTAATAAGCTAATAAAAATGATAACAAAATTGGATTAGTAAAACTACAAAGTAAAAAATATTACTGAAACTTTTAATAGAAAAGTATTTTAAAAAATTTTAAAGAAAAATGCAACATTACAAACAAACTTGTAGTACCTATTTTAAATTGCAACTAACACAACATTACTATCAAAATCTTCATTTTGATTTTCACATTCACATGAGTTGTCAATTTAAGGTGAATTTCTGTTAACCTGTTCACCAGGTGTTGCTGTTGATTGTGTCAAATTTTTGTACCACTCCAAAATGGTATTTTCTTTCCAATTTTCTTCAAAATGTTTTTCCAGTAATTTTTCCGAGTCTTTCAACTTTTCTTTTTTTAGGGGAATACCTATGGGTACGTCCTTTGGGTTGGTGTGTTGAAGTTTGCAGTTGGGCTTACATATCGTTCTCTCTGCTCCAGTATCAGTGTTGTATGCCATCTCTCCCCTGACTACTACGTTTCCCAGTTTCGTTTTCTCAAAAACTACACGTCTGCACGTAGAAATTTTGAAGTGGAGTTGTGCTGCTGTCTTCATCATCTTCCTTGCTTCCTCCTTCCAATCAGATGGTACCCAATCTCTTCCAATAACCTTCAACGTACCGAAAGTCTTAAAAACTTCATGATACTCTTGTTTGTCATCAATTGTATTTATTTTTCTTACAACTTTTTCTATCAGACCAAACACTCTATCTGCTGGCAGGAATGAGTGCCCCGTAACGGGAAACATTATTTCTATTGTTTTTATGTTGGTAGGTAGCTGGCCAGGAACTTGCAGCACTTTGTTAAAATGTTAATGTTTTTATTTTGCCCTGCACAACCATCTGCTACTAATCGAATTGAGTCATAGGTTGCGAGATCAGCTGAATTCAGCTCATGAAATATGATTGACGCAACCTCGTTAGATGATTTCTTTGCTTCATCCTCTGTCGAAGTGTAAATAGATACGGTATTGGGATTTAGGAACTCTGTTGACAACCCTTTAACCACAGAAAGGTTGCAACAATAAAACTACCGGGAGTAGTATGCACTTTGGTCGGTCACTTTTGGCAGGACAAGGCAATCAAAGCTTAACAGAAAACATCCGGGTGGCTTTTCTCGCAACATTTGGAAAAAGACTTGGGCTTGTCTTTTGTGTTGTTGCATTTTCATCTTGAGTGTATCTTTCTCCGTTTCACTCGTTGATATTCTGATGCAGTTTTCCAACTCGATGCACGTGCTGCACTCATCCATACTGGGGCAAGAGAACCCAATGTTGAAATCTGTGCAAAATATCTTTCTGAAAAACGCCTGAGTAACCATCTCAGATTCGTCTTTACCATTATTGAACGTTTTCCACAGTTTGACAATGTTCAATTCTGATGGTAGGTAAGCGTGTGATGAATGACGTCTCGAATAATGTGACTCTATAGGTTTTAAACTGGACAAAAAGTTCTTGACTGCTTCTTTTTTTGGAGCAAACTTAGTCTCTTGTGGTTTCCACCTCGAGTTTCTACTGGGACATAAGAGACTGCATTCTTGAATCTCTTAAAAACTCCAATGATCCTGTGCTTAGTTATCGGATGTAAAACCTTGAGGAACGTGTCTCTGCAAACTTTTAGATTGTTACCAGTATGGTTAACAATTGTGTACTGGAAGATTGTGGATTTCCCCCTTTGTGGATTACTCTTCTTCCTTTTGGGGTTGGGTTGTTTAGCTCGACAATATTTTAAAATAAATGCATCTTGTATACTTTTTTCTGGGATAGAGTAGAAGGCTCTGTGGAACTCACTGATATCGCGCATTGTTAGAAGTGTGCACTGATACCCGACTCTGTGATTGCATGTGGGATATTCAGGAAGGCCCTCAGCAGAGTACCTAAACACACAGGACAAAAAAAAAATTAAACTAGGTATTTTAATGTATATTCCTTCAATTTTCAATAGCAAACTCTGAAGGTAGACTTAACAGTGCACAGTAAACACAACCACCTTTCAGCTGTGATATCTCAACTATATAACGTATATATTAAGAATTTGTAATATAATAATTATTCATCAGCTATATTACTAATATTTCCAACATCTAACTTTTACCTACAGACATATAGTTTTGCACAATAAACAAACTAAAATAGCATAGTCCAGCCTATAGGATATTCTTACCTTTGTCGCTTCTGGACGTTCCTTTTCCAGTTTTTAGGATCACTCTTCCTCTTCCTTGTACTTCCATCACTCACTGGTATGTTGGTCTCCATAAAACAACTTTATTTTCTACTAAAAAGTTAAAAATAATAATAAATAAATGGAAAAATGAATAAACAAACGCAATATGCTAACACACGTTTGACAAATTAAAAACAGTGGCAGCCATTAATGAGTTATTAGCCACATGACCACAATCCAGCTCTCCCATTGACTGTTCAGATAATGTCCACTTTTGAAAGCAATTTTTACAACAGGAGTCCATTTTTGATACAAACCTTAATCTTTGAAGATAATATTTAAGCACTAACATCCGTTTTTCATAGAAACTGATTTCACCATTGAAAAGAGCACGAACAATTCTATAAGAAACCACTGCTAACTAAATTACGATATATTTGACAGATGTCTGTCTTTGATATGAGGCCACTCAATTATTGATTTATATATACAGTACATATGTATACATAATATGTAGCCATGCGTTTATCATTACATATTAATGCAAATTTGCATTAATCTCGTTATTATGTATTTTTTTATTTTTTTGCTCCCGATTATTGGTAATCCCACTAATTTGAATATCTCGATAATTCATATTTAACATTCAGTCCCTTGACAATACGAATTATCGGGATTCTACTGTATATTGTGATTTTTGCTTTAGGTTGTTGCAGGTGGTTGCTGCATATGTTCCAACTGTAACAAACTTCCACCAGACGACCCTTCGCAAACGACAAGTGTTTGTTCGTGCATGTGTGAAGCTGATAGTCTCATGTGCCAGCCGATACAAAGCTCTGATTTCAAAGAAAGAATTGGCATTTCAGGCAGCCATCCGCAAACTTCTGGATGATATGGAGACTGTTGTCACTGCTAGTGAGTTTCTTAGCATACTAATATTGTACTTTATTTATCCATGTAGAAGTGTTTTTATAACCTGTTAAATTAATTTTATTGGTCGATACTGTTGGTATGCTGTTCCATGAATTGATTGAAGCTTAGGAAGGGGAAAAGTGCAAATGTAAAATTTTATTCTCCAGTTTTGGGTTCATGGCACAGAGGCTGTAGATTGCCTCCCACATCCACAGGCTGCTGAATTAAGATTGTCTGGTAATGGCAATTTTTTACAATTTTATTCCCATATCAGCCAGGTAAGAAAAGAACACGTCTCGACTTCTCACTGGAAAAATCGGCCAGCAGGATTATTACCATTGGCAAAGGACACAACTATAGTGAAACAGCAGTAAGCAGCATGCCAGGCTTAGTGGAGACTAAATAATACCACCTTAAGTTTTGGTGTTGGTGAAACATTTTCTTATAAAACTGTCATTCAAATCTTCAGGCTCTTTGTATAGGGAAGAGTCAATGAAATTTTTTAAGAGCAGTAAATGTCATTCGATGATTGTGGCTCTAGACATGGTGTTAACACTAAAACAATTAAGATGAGCTGAAACCTCAATTATCAGTATTGTTGAACTGAGCTCTTCGGAAGCGTTAATTGCACTAGGCACTCCGAGGTTCTCGAAAGGGGTAGTAACAAAGAAAATAAAGCCTTGGAAATTTAAATCAACAGTAAAGCCTTAAAACATGCTTAAAAACTAATGGATTGTTTAGTAAATATATAAACATAAACAACCATGCTCAGTTCAGGAAAACAACCCATTATATATGTGGACTTTCTAATTTCTGCATATGCATAACTCAGTACAGTTTGCTAAGAGTACAAAAATCAATTAGGAAAAGTAATTAAATCCTCAACAATTTACCTAAAACTTAAATGCTTCAACTATGGCTAGAAAGTGGTCAACATTAAACTACACATTAAATTCCATCATCGACCTTTTACAGAATATTTATGTAATTTAATTAATTGATACACTTACGTCAAAAAATTTTTTATAAGGGGACTGGTCTGCCTGTGAATTAAATTATCTTATCCATTAAGGATACATTAGTTAGAAAGCTTGTTTATCATGTCGGACAGAAAGAGGTAACAGTTTATATTAAAGTTCTTAAGGTTATTTAGCTGAATGTCCTCTAGTGTAGATTACATTATTCTAAATCGTAATCTATTACATTGTAATTGAATTGAAGTTTTTTTTTACAATGCAGGTGACGGTTCCCTATCTAATGTGTACCCAGAAGTGATTATGCTACTCCTTGTCAGGCCTTTTACTCTATCCGGCAGGGGTATATGTGGTGGATGGAGTGGGTTAACTGACTCGGATGGCCTAACTGCTTCGTTGTTTAGTCTTACTAGTAGGGGACTACCGTACTGCGCACCAGGTATCTCTAAGCACCCTGTCCACAGTATGGGTGTCCTATGAATATGTTTGTTATTGACGTGCGGACTGTCCTTGGTTATGGGACAGTACATGGTCCTACTCTAGGGTCGGAAAATCCAATTCAATACCGTGGTCTCTTGCCGCTCCCTTGTGGGATAACGCTTACCAGGATTGAAAACAGGTACAAGTTAACCCTAACCATTCAAAAACCCAGGGTTTTTTCGAAAAGAAAACCCAGGCTAAATATAAACATGTACAGTCGACTCTCAATTTTGGGACCCAGAGAATAGCAACCCCTCAAAATAACAACCCTTTTCTCAAGAACCGTAAAAGATATGATGGAAAAAAAATAGAAAATTCCAGGGAAATTGGTAGAAAATTTGTTTGTTGCATTTATTATAGCCACTAATGGATGCAATTCTCTTCTTGAGCATTTTTACTACAGTAAAATCTGGTAATTTGAACTCTGTTGATTCGAAATTCTATGTCAATCAAAATTGTGGCTAGCCGCCAAACATAAGAATCAGATTTTAAATGCTTTGGAGTTTGGTTAATTCATAATTCTGCAAATATGTAATTCAAAGTAAAATTTCCTCAAAATGTATGTTAAACTCAGATAATTTATGTATGATGCATTGATTATATTCTTGCTGTGTAAGAAACTAAGCATTGCAAGCGGCTGCCTTCCGTGCATCAGGCCGGTGGCTGTCTTTTGTTTACTGGCAGCCAGTCCTCCCCCCTTCACCATGTCCGCAGACAAAGAACTCCAGCAGTCTGCCATTTCCTGTCTCTTTTATCTTCTTGCTCCTTTTTTATTACCCAAATTTGATGTTGAAGGCCATTAAAAGAATGCCAGCAACTGCAGGGGTAGGTTGGGCTACTTTCAATTTTTTTTTTTTTTTATTCATCTCTTTTATGGAGTTGTGTGCTGGAATGTGACAACCCACTCATCCCAAAATAAAGTAGTGCTGCCCCTTCCCTTCTTCCAACTGACTCCAAACGTAAAAATCAACTTTTACCATTGCTTCCACCACCCACCGATGTTAGTTTCTGCCACTTCAAATCACTAAGCCATTGTACGGTTTCTATTTCTTACACATCTTTGCTGAAGTGAAGGGAAACACTGACAACAGGGATGTAGAAAAGGACAAAAATAGTGATCGTGGTAGTGTGTGTTGCAGTGGTGGGAGGGAGGGGCAACCAGAAGGAGTCATCGAGAAATAGAGAAGGGAGAGGAGTGATGACTAAAGAGAGCAAAATTAGAGGGATAACAGACAGTTCCGCTACATTTTACCATCCTTCAAGTTATCTCCTGACAGTTTATGATTACTGTTAAGCCTTTATTTGAATTTTTTTACCAGTGTATAATGCACATCCCAGAATTCTTTAACCTTTATTGACAGCTGAATAGCATGATGCGATAACATCTGGACACTGGTAACTAATGCTTGGAGTGTGTGCCAGATGGTATCAGAGAAAATATGGCTCAACAGCCACTGCCACTTGGGTTTTTGTGTAGTTGTTGTGCCATGCACGTGGTTGCCAGCTGTCTTTTTCTTTTTGTGCCATCCTCCCTCCCTCCATGACTAACTGAAAAACAATATCCTAGTGACAGGAAGTGGGTGTCAAGGAAAGGGGGTGAGAAGGTTGGCATGAGAATGATTTATTTATTTGGAAGACAGGGCAAACTCCCAGCAGAAATTTTTAAGCTTCAACTGCATTATTTACTTTTGTGGTTGCTGCTTACGAATGACATTTACGAAACGTTTTACATTCAAAGTTTCAACTGACGTATCAATTTTTAAAACATTTTTTTTTAACTAGGAAGTATTTTTAATGTATTTTAATCGTTTAAGTTAACCATCATTTCTAAATATTCATTTTAAAGGCAATACGTCTGCCACTACAACAAAATTGGGGTAAAAAACATTTTCTTTTGTGTGAGATTAAAGACTGTCTTTGTACTCACCATATGATACGCCATGCACCAGTCAACAAGCAGAGCAGCTGCAGCCGAACCCTCGAGCAAAAAAAGCAAGCCCTCGCCGGGCAAGCGACTGTGGTATCGATCGCAGGGTGCACGCGCAGCCTGCCCCTTTCACGTGTTACACACACAACCTTGCCTGTTCCTAACCTTGCACACAGCTGGGCACACGGATCTAAGAGAATAAATACTTACCATGTCATATCATCCACCCTTCTTTCACCCCAATGTCGCAGGATCCATATAATGCCACTTTAATAATGTTATTTATTTAATAATAATTACTTGTTTCGTAAATAAATGCTTTGAATTTCCTGTAAAAACAGATTGAAAATGGAATGTGAACTCCTTAAAAGTCATGCAGTGTACAATGTTTACATTATTTTTGTCGACAAGGTAGGTCTTGTCTAAGTTTCTGGCATACCATTTTGTTAGGAAAACGTCTGCCTATTAAAATAAATTAATATTTTGTTAATATAGCTCCTTGGGGAAAAAAATGAGCTAATGAAAATGTACTATACAATTGTAAAAAGTTGAGTGGCACGCTGTGTTTAGGCTTGGGGACATGGGGAGGTCCTGTATGTTTTTAAGGGTATTATTTTTGTTGGAAGACATCTATCTATTAAAATTAATTAATAATTTTTAAAAACAATGTGTAGTTTTTGTGTTTTGAGGTGTTAAAACAATTAAAGTTAAAAGCAAAGTCAAATTTACAAGCGCATAGAGCATGTAAGCCCATTCCCGAAACTTGAAATCTCATAGAATTGAGATTTGATCGTATTTCATTACTATAACATGCAATTTTGCCGTGAGAGCCGTGCAAAAGCTGTATAAGTTAATCTGTAAAATTGTAATAATGACCCTTCGAGATCACAACCCTTTTCCTGGAACCTGTGAATGGTCGTAGAATTGAGAGTTGACTATATTGTAAATATTTGTTTTGGGTATATTTACCTACACACTTATATTTTTACTCTATTTAATCAAATGCCTGTGTTTAGAATCTGAATTTAATACATTATTGTTAAGTATTGTTTATATATATATTAGGGATGGGTCGAATAACCAAAAATGTCGATTCCGGTTCCGGTGCCAATTCTACAATTTAAATATTGGTATCCAGTATTCTGTTCCATTTTGAATACTTGCATTTTGCTTGCAACTTCATTCAACCAATGCAGGTAAAATTCATTAAATGTTTTATTTAACCTACTGAAGAATAGAACAATAACAAAGTGTGAAGATAAGATTTAATGTATACAGATAAACTTGTATTAAATTCATTTAAGGTTAGTAAATATGTAACAAATCTTCTCTCTCGCTCTCTCTTTTTTTTTCTTCTTTTACATAGTGACAGGGCTGCCCACTTCGTTTTTTTTTTTTTTGCTTCTTTTATGCAGTGACCTGCTGGTTTATTTTGCTATGTTGGAATGCCACACCTCTAAAAAAAACGTTGCTTCTTCCCTTCTCCAGCACCCTTGGCTAGGCTATTCTCTGCCTTACAGGGAAACAAATATGGCGTGGAGAAATGTATTGATCCACTAGCAGTGTTGCTTACAGGGGCAGGCTGAGTGATAAAGACAGAGAAGGGAGAGGACAGTTTACGACTACCACTCCTTAATTTTTTTTTCATGTATGGCAGGCACCCCAGAATTTTTTTCCTTAATTTTTGGGGAAAAGGGAGTACTATACAGGAGGTAGTTATTTTTGTAAGGACAGAGTTTTGCAGTAAATTTATTGCTTTTTAGAAACGAGAACTGAGTAGTTGTTGTTAACCTAAAACTGTTTCCGAGTCAAACCTCAAGAACCGAACCGAACCATCCCTTATATATATATTAGGGATGTGTCGAATAACCAAAAATGTCGATTCCGGTTCCGGTGCCGATTCTACAATTTAAATATCGGTTCCAGTATTCGGTTCTATGTATTTAGAATACTTGCCTATTGCTTGCAACTTTATTAAACCAATGCAGGTAAAATTCATTAAATGTTTTATTTAACCGTTATATGGAAGAATTGAACAATAACAAAGTGTGAAGATAAGTTTTAATGTATACAGATAAACTTGTTGTATTAAATTTATTTAATGTTAGTAAATATGTAAAAAATATTCTTTTTTTACATTAATATGTTGTGATTGTGATATGTTTGGAAAATACTTTAATTAAATAACTCATGGCCCTCAAACCAAAACATTGTTGCCTGCTGTAAGATAAACGTAACCTACAAAGGTTCGTTAAAAGAAGGTCAACAGCCATGGTGGGCGGCCGGATTTCTTATCTTTTTTTGCTTCTTTTAGGGTGTCTAGGTGGCCTTTTTTTTTTTTTTTTTTTTTTTTTTTTTTTTTTTTTTTTTTTTTTAACCTTTTTTTTTTTTTTTTTTTTNNNCTCGAAAAAAAAAAAAAAGTCTCTTCTTCCTATCTTGCTCATGGCCCATGGCCATCCTACCAAACAAAGAAGACTTGGAGGAATGGAAAGTATCGATTGGCTAGCAGTGTTGTTTACGGCGGAGGGCTGAGAGTTAAGAGAGAGAGAGAAGGGAGAGGAGTGTTAATGTAAGAGCGAGAGATGAGATAACAGACTAATCCCATACACTTCCCTCCAAACATCACCGAACTGTTTACGAATACCACTCCTTAATTGTTTTTCCGTGTAAAGCATGCACCCCAGAAATTTTTTCCTTTATGTTGGGGAAAAAGGGTGCCCTATACATTAGTAAATACTATAGTTATTTTTGTAACAACAGAGTTTTGCCATTGCTGTGTAGAACCAAGAACCGAGTAATTGTTGTTAACCTAAAACCGGTTCCGAGTCAAACCTCAAGAACCGGTATAAATTGGAACCGAAGAACCGAACCGACCCATCCCTAATATATATACACACACACACACACACACAAACTAGAGAGCCAAAAAAACTAGTATAGGCGTGCGTATGCAAATAACAGAGGTATGGAACCAATCAGAGTAATTCAATGCGATCGTCAGCGCCTATATAAGACAACAAGCGTCTGGCAAAGTTGCTAGATCGGTTACTACTGCTACAATAGCAGGTTATCAAGATTTAAGTGAGTTTGAATGTGGTGTTATAGTCGGCGCACGAGAGATGGGACATAGCATCTCCGAGGTAGCGATAAAATTTGGATTTTCGCGTACGACCATTTCACGAGTGTACCGTGAATATCGGGAATCCGGTAAAACATCAAATCTTTGACATCGCTGCGGCCGGAAAAAGATCGTGAACGAACGGGACAAACGACGACTAACGAGAATCATTAAACGTAACAGACGTGCAGCCCTTTCTCAAATTGGTGCAGATTTCAATGCTGGGGCATCAACAAGTGCCAGCGTGCGAACTATTCAACGGACCATCATTGATATGGGCTTTCGGAGCCGAAGGCCCACTCGTGTACCGTTGTTGACTGCACGACACAAAGCTTTACGCCTCGCCTGGGCCCGCCAACACCGCCATTGGACTGTTGATGACTGGAAACACGTTGCCTGGTCTGACGAGTCTCGTTTCCAATTGTATCGGGCGGATGGACGTGTACGGGTATGGAGACATCCTCATGAATCCATGGACCCTACATGGCAACAGAGGACTGTTGAATCTAGTGGAGGCTCTGTCATGGTATGGGGCATGTGCAGTTCGTGTGAAATGGGATACCCGATACGTCTAGATACGACTCTGACAGGTGACAGATGTGTAAGCATCCTGTCTGATCATCTGCACCCATTTATGTCCATTGTGCTTTCCGACGGACGTGGACAATTCCAGCAAGGAAATACGACACCCCACACGTCGAGAGTTGCTACCGAGTAGCTCCAGGAACACTCTTCTGACTTAAGACACTTCCATTGGCCACCTAAATCACCAGACATGAACATTATTGATAATATCTGGGATGCCTTACAACGTGTTGTTCAGAAGAGATCTCCACCACCTCGCACTTCTATGGATTTGTGGACTGCCCTGCAGGATTCATGGTGTGAATTGCCTCGTGCATACCTTCAGACATTAGTCGAGTCCATGCCACGTCGTCTTGCGGCTCTTCTGCGTGCTCGCAGGGGCCCTACACAATATGAGGCAGGTGTACCAGTTTTTTTGGCTCTTCAGTGTATAACAGTGTGATTAAATTTACAGTATTGTATTCTTCAATAAATGAAACTTTAACTTAGTATCTTCTATTATAACTTGTTATATTTATTTTGTATTAAATACAAATTTAAAACATTGGGAGCAGCAATGTGTTAGCAACGGCTAGTAAGAAATAGTTCACAGTTAAAATATTGTTTTAACCTAGTTTGTTGGTATGGTATTTGTAAATTAAATATTGCTTATCTATATATTTAAATTTTTAGGTAGCACTGAAGGAAACATAGTTCATTGTTCCAGTTAAAAATATCAAGCAAATTACGGTGCGTAGGCCTTAGTGATATGGTGTTTTTTTTTTTGTCCAAGGAAGTAACTTGAACAGGCAGAGCAGAGCTTATTGCTCTCTGTCTCTCTCTGGAAGTTTCACACCGCCAGTAGTAGCAGGAAAATTATACATGTTTTCTATTTTAGCATATTTTGTAATTATTACAGCAAAAATTATGATTTTTGAATGTGAAATTTACAATAGAAATGAGATTTTATTGTTTGAATACTTATTATAATATGTTTAGATGTGATGGCAGGATGGTTAAAAATCTGAAGCTGGCAGAAGTGGCGACTGGCAACATGACATTGTGTGTTGCTGAACGAAGTGTTAATTTCTCTTCTTGTGAAAAATACTTTAAAATACCACATCAAGTTTGTACACGTTGCGTTCTTTTTAAACTATTGTGAACAAGTTACAGTGTTGTGGTAATTCTCTTTCCACAGCAGCAATAAATATACTGTAACGTGCATCGTGACAACTGTGCGAGAAAGTGTATTATTGTTACCTTTACGTAATGGTGTGCCAGTGTGTGTGTGTGTGTGTGCGATTGCAAATATTGGACATGCCAAATTTATACCTTTTAACCGTAAACCATTTTTATGACTAAATAAATTTTTTGAAAGTCATGTGTGGTTATTTATAACAACATAACTTTGCTCTAGGTGTTTGAAACACAATTGTGTAACGTGCGTACGTTTCTGTGATTAGAATGTTTTCCACAATCCCAACAAAATACTAAGCCCTACTAGATACACTCGACTCCCTATCTACCGTTTTACAGGTTATTGTCAAAAAATTCCCATGCATGTGGGATTTCATTAAATAAGGGTTCTGACATGTACATAAATAAAATACAATTTCTGACCTTATTAGACTTTATTTTGTGTATATTGAGAGCTCCACATTATCTGTGAATAAAGTTTAGTTCATAAACACACTAAAAATGGGAATTTTTAGAAAAATTATTACTTTAATAATATTACTGTAAATAATACATTAAAAACATTTCACCTCGACGTGTTTAAATAAAGAATATAACATAATCCTGCACCAAATGCAAGCCAACCTAAAACATTTAAACTGTTTGAAAATTAAAATAATATGACACCGAATGCAAGGCAAATTTTCAATGTCCCGCGCTCACTTCATCAGCTGAGAGCGCATGGAGATATTATCGACCGGCAGTGTGTTCACGGCAGGCGTGATGGCGAAGGGGAAGCACCAGGAGGGGTAAAATAATGTACCCCTTCCCTCCGCTTCATGTTGGTGACCCTTTGCGTGCATGGCAAATGTCTGTAATGTGATTAATTAAATTTCACTGCAAAAAACTGTAATTTTGAGACAGAAATGTAAAAATAAGGTGATTAAAATTTATTTCTTCACAGTCATTTAATAATTAATAATTCAAAACAAAGTCCTCTGATTATCCTGTTACAAGTTACGCTACACTCGGGCTCAGTGCTTGCCAATGATTAGACGACTAAAGGTGTTGAATGGGCCCATAGAGGATATCAGTTTATTCAAAAGATGATGTCTAGCAAAAAAAAAAGTGTGTCGTCTCTCTCAACCACTACCCCTTACATTCCTGACCTCATAAAATGTAAATTTTCTATAATTGCACATTGTCAGTAATTACTATGAATCCGAAATTACGACGCAAAAACGAAGAATTGCAAAAGGGGTGAAGCCGAGCCTTAAATGTTGCGCTCCGAATTTTGGATCCATAAGGTTTGTGAGGATATATGGTGGTTGGATTGCCTGTTGAAATCTTTTCTTGAAGTGGTGATGGTAAGGCTTCAGAACGTCAGAAGATAGTAGGTCGAGCCATATTTCAACTGCCTCTGAAATACATGTTGTTTCTTTCTGAAGCTTGTCCAGTGTGTTTGCAACTACATGTAACTGTTTCTCAAGATACACTGCTTCGTGGTAAATAACCAGGTTTTAGATCTTTGCAACATTTGGATAAAAGTCTTGGGCATATTCAAGGGTGGTTTTCCTGTACCTATGATAATTTGTCACAAATGATTTTACGCAGTCGGGTGAGAGTTCCATCGTGTTTCATTTGGCAACTGTGGCATCACACAATCTTTCTCCAGAAGCCAGCCATGTGCTGGATGAACATTTCAAAAATACTTACGCAATTCCACAATATGACCCATAACTGTTTTAGGAGATACATCTTTCTCAACTAAATTCGAAAGATGTGCTGAACAGCCATAGGTAGGGTTATACGAATATGACTTTTTTCTCACAAAATGAAAATGATAGATTTGTTATGAACTTTCGTGAAACTGAAACTAAAAAATAACAAGAATATCATTAGGGCTCAGCCTTAACAAAATATTAACTAATTTCATAACATTTTAGCAAGTTATTTATTCATTACAACAAATTTGTTGAAAAATCAAACCAAAAATAAATGTAGGATATGGAGTATTTACCACAGGGGGGTCTTGCCTACATTTAAATTTTCATTTTTGTTGTTATTTCAGTTATAAAATAATGAAAACAAACAAGATAATTTACAGGCAGAAATTTTATTTGTTGGTACACTAAATGAACATTCATTGAACACACAAAAATTCATCGAAATAGAGAATTTTTGTTTCGTTACACCTTTCTGTAACCAAATTTCTTACCAAAATGAAAATGAAAGTTGTAATTTTTGGTTTTTGTTTTGATATATCAAATATTTTCACACCCGTACCCATAAGTGATTAGATTTGGTTGTTTTTCTTTCAAAATTTCCCACATTATGCCCATTTTATTCTCATTATCAGTAATTACTGCAAAGAAACTTCGGTGTAAGTTTTCTTGGCGTTCTTTCATTACTGCCTCAGTAATTGCTGCACACTTCTCAGACGTCTGTTTTTTCTGTGACCCTGCATCATAGACCTTAAGAAGGTAACTTTCTGTCCCTGTATGGATTGTGACTGCTTGAATGGGGTCATTCTTAACGCTTAACCATCCATCCAATGTTACTGTTAAACTCCAGTTTTGTGTTTTTTCAACCAGATGTAGCTTTATTTGTTGAGCAGCATCATCCAAACATTTCCCACCCATATCTTTTGCTGATGGTGCTTTGTATCCAGGTCTTAAAATTTGGATCATCTCCTTGAAGTTGTCAAGTTCAGCAACATCAAAAGGTACATTCGCAGCATAGAAAAACATTAACACTGCCTTGTCAAGGTTTCTTTTTTGTTCTTCAGTTGTCTTAGGCACATAATTACTGTTTCAATGTTGCTTTCTGTTAGTGGATGAGGAAGTGCTACATACTGGACTTGGACATGCTGTGCTGCTGCTAGCAGTTGATATTCCAGATTTTCTTCACTTTCACTCTACTGTACATTTCTAGCTGAATATTTCTGAATGTGAGTTCTTATCCTTTCTATCTTGCAATTCAAAATTAATTCACAATTTTGACATATGATGCGTAGCTGTCAATGCACTATGGATACATCTACAACTTCAACTCAGTCCGTGGGATGCCACGACACCTTTACTAGAGGAAGAACCCGGACTGCTACACCCGAGAGATGAGTACTTCCCACTGTGGCCAGTAGTAATAGAATACACATGTCAGTCATGCCCCCCACCTTGCCACCTGAACAGAGCCGGCCTACCCCTAAGCAAGAGCAGTGATACCACCCGCAACACAGAGCTACCGCACTTCCAACCCTCGCCAAGAGAGCGCAACAAGGGATTATGCCGCCCACACAGGGAGAAGTCGGCCGGCCAAAGATGCTCGAAGGAAGCCAAAGGAAGACACCATTCTGTATTTAGAGTCGGATGAGTCCCCAGAACGCCAGTTGATGTCGATTTGTCATCCCATTGGCTTCCTCTGCCTTGGAAAGGCAATTCAGCAGCTCGCTCTACAACTGCCATGCTAGGGCCCTCTGCAGCAACCGATCTACTACCTTGCTTCAACCCCCGAGACACGCACTTCACTTGGGAGTGTCACACCCCTTCCCTTCAGGACCACACTAGACAACAGTAGGGTTTGAGTCATCCTCGCGACTACTTTATTAGTTGATGTAGGTTTGCTCTTGCTTTAACAGGTCCCCTTCACCTGTTCGTAACCTAACTCCCGCCACTTGCTTGGTAACTAAGAAAGCCTAGGAGTTAGTATGGGTCACTGTGTTTATTCTTCTGAGAATAAATACATTCAAGTCAACACACTGCATTCTAATTCCAAGGGTGATTTGTAACTCTAACCCTCCTGTAAATGGTATCCTCCAAGGGTGCAGCAGGTTACCGGGTCTTGCCAAACCATTGCCGATACCAGGGTAGTACTGCAGGCTCCCTTAACTGGGTAGTTTGTGCATCACGAAACACCACACAATTTTCCAGCCACCCATACTGTGGGCCTAGTGTGCAAAGGCATTTGGCACACACATACGATAGAGCCCCCTACTAGGTACACTCCACGAGGAAGCAACTGGACCACCCGAGTCAGCTAACCCACTCCATCCATCGCGTGCAATTCTCCGGTTGGAGTGCCAGGCCTGACAAGGTGTAACGTGCTCCATCTACCATTTGTGATTCGTCGGTTGGAGCACCAGACCTGATGAGGTGTGACGTTATCACATCTGGGTACTCTTAGCTAGGAAATTACTGTCACCTGCCCTTGCTTGCTGCGACGACCCTTAGTACCTAACCCCACGCCACCACTCAGAGCCCAGCAACCGCTGGACCAGCCACTGGCAGCTGCACACCAGCCGCCCTTGGACGGGGCTCGGGGTGTCACCCGCCGCAGCCTGTCAGCAGTTAACTACAGCGCCAGTCTACAGATGGTAAGCCAGCATCCACTGCTGCCTAACCAGGCCGACTCTGTACACCGGCTCCCTCTAAACTAAGGCGCACCCACAATAACTGGCCCATAAGGCCACTCAGGATTCTTGGCCTGAACCCCACTTCCCGGCCATCACGCATCAATGTTTACATCTATATTTTGAGTCACCATAAATTTTTGTTAATTCTTTCCACTCATTTGCCAACTTGTGTCCCCTCCCATACAATTTTGGCATTTTTCATTTGATATATTCCAGGAATCTCAGATATTTTTTTAAGGCCTTTTACAACACTTTTCAAAATCTTGCTATTCACATGTACATCACCCTTGTTATATTGATTGCAAACACAATATGAGTTTTAATTTATTTATTCGACTCTAAACTTTTTTCAGTTACAAGGTAACACCACTACACTTCCCATTCAGGCTGTGATAATTACTTGTAATAAACTGAATTATCTATTATATAGCAACATCAAAACTTTCAATACCTGTATCAACTCTTTTGACACTTCAGTAGAAAATAGTTTGTAGGTAACTGCCACATTACTGTGTATCTAACCAGATAACTCAACTAGTGACTAGAGAGGGAAATTCCCTGCATATCTACTGCCTAACCAGTCAGCTTTATTTGCATTACTGGAGACGGGAACTCCTTAGTATATACTATTCCTCAGCCTGGTTCTTTAGCCGGGAAATCCTCGTCGCCAATGTAGGAGGAATCACCTTCAGCAATGTAGAAGTGGAAATCCCCTCAGTATAGATGACTCACTTAATTCCTGTTCATAGTGAGTTAATCTATTTATTGTGAATAAAATAAAATTTTATCATCATGTCTAATTATTTTATATGGTAGCAAAAGTTTTAAAAAAAAAAAACTTTGGTGCCTTTTTTTTTTTTTTTTTTTTTTTTCAATTGGACCCTCCAAACACAAGAGGGATGGGTTTTTTCGGGTGAGCCCCTTTTTTTGTTGATTCCTGACTGCTAGGCAACCCACAAGCAGAATGTAAAGGACAGATGAAGGGGCCTGTCTGCAAAGTAACAAAAGCAATCAACTTGATCCGATGCACACCCTTAGTGGGTATGGCATTTGTGGGTGGCGCCAAGGGTCATCCCCCTGGGTGACGGTGAAGCAGTGGTCACTGATTGTGCAGAGTTTATCTTGGGACCTACATAGCTGGGTTTGGCCACTTCTATGATAGAGCATTGTTCCTTAGGAGGCGCACTTGCGAGCAATGGGTATGTGGGTATCCTGGTAGAGGTATAGGTAGATGTGATACTAAGTGGTCTAACCACTCGTGTGACATTGGAAGGTCGAGCGAAGGTAGCCGACCTCTTCGGTGGCGTTGGAGGCAATGGAGAAACTGCATGTGGCATGTGCCAGACGAGATTCAAGGTTGAGCTGGACAAGCTGGATGCAGACCCTCTCTGATGTACAGCCACCTTCTCCTTCCAGGTGAATACGTGGTTGACACCTACTCTTCAGAACCCCAGCCTGAGTTAGCCCCTGCTTGGCAGCTTTGCCACGCCCAGCCCTATGTTGAGGCATAAGGGGAGGTGATAGACCAGATAGGCAGATAGTGGGGGGCCAGTAAGGGGTATACACAGCCTGATGGAGAGTAGGGTGCTATCTGTGGAGTAAAGTAGGTAGCGTTGATTACTGACTTTCAGTCTAGTGGCTTGGTGAGCAGGACGTCACTGGCATACCCATGTACCAAACTGAGTGTTACAGTATCTGGTTTAAGGGCGACCAATCCCGTGGCTCCCCGGCGAGCGAGGCATTGCTGGCGGATCCAGATGCCATAGAATGGTACACCTCAGGGTTTAGCCTATCGTTTCCAAGCAAGTGACCTGGCGAGCTAGGTATCACTGGCGGGAACAGGCACTTACAGGAGGGGCGATAGTTCAAGTGACAACTGCTCTGGTGTTGCCCAAGAGGATAAGCTTCCTAAGCTGCGCTTTTGAGACAGTTCCCAAAAGTGAGGTTGAGGATGGGGTTTCAGCTTGTGGCTATCCCTGTAAGAGTCTTACTAGGACAGGTGACGAAACAGAAAACAGCGGGATCAAGGTGTAGAAAGAATAGAGTGCTGGAAGAGACAACTCAACCCAGTCATATTTATGCCTGTTTTATTGATTGCACAATTGAACGCACATAAGCCAGCCTGTATCCTGACTAGGGCCTAGAGGGCCGATCCTAGGTTGCCAACCGTTAAATAGACCTAGTCTCGGAAGACGCAGCAGCATGAGGGGTGAGGGCGACCTCAAGTCAGTGGTACTCGTACTCGAGTCAACTACAGGTGAGCTACGAGGTAGCTGGAAGCCCTGCAGGCTTCGGTGTGCTGGCAGGCAGCGAGGTGGCGTCGTACAGAGTGGAACTCTCGACAGTGCTGTGAATGGCAGTGACAACTTGAATAAGTCGGTTGACTCTCTGGTAAAGTGACGTTCTGCGAAGGTAGATGCGGTGTCTGATGGCTCTCGGGCAGCGTGGCGTTCTGCCTAGACTGGCGCGAGACAGCTCGAGACAGCCTCTCAGTGTGCTCTTGGGCAGAGTGACGTTTTTTAGATGACTGATGCGAGACAGTATCAAACTGAGGTCTGCGAGTCCTATTTATGCGCAGAGCACAGGGCCATTGCAGGGGTTGTGAGAGATAAAACACAGAGAGAAGAGACGTAGAGAGAGCAGCAGTGGTGAGCTGGCGTAGATGGCCGAAGCGGCAATTTCCCGTCTCGCGGCCGAAGGCTGGAGGGTTAGAGAGTGGCGACGTGATGTGAAGCGGGTTGTAGCGCAGCAGGCAACAACAGCTTGGTATGACAACCCTATGTTTGGAGGCGTACTGTGGCGTGTACGGCATAACTGCTCTTATTAGGAGGGGGCAACAGCTGTGGCGAGGCTAGATGAGAAAATGACATTGCTTGTGGCGCGTAAAACTATGCAGCTATGAAAACAACTAAAACCTAACTGACACACTTTCAGTTCTGAATGGACTCGGGTGTCACTAACTGTGCAAGTAAAGTGAGTTTAAGGGGAGCATATACTCTTTGGGGCTGTAGAGGTTCAGAACTGCAGAGATTCTGTGTTGGTCACTGTTGCTGAAAGACTTTTAATTGCGGGTTACTGGTTGTCGGTAATAACTTAGTTAGGGTGAGCAGCAAGTTTCAGCACAACATGTGCTGAAGCGAACTGTTCAGATCAACGCCACCAACGGGGAACTCCTCAGGGAGGAGTAGTTGGTTGGTGGTACCAGTGGGGGTACCGTGGCTCCTTGTCATCTGGTCTTCCTTCGGGGTGACTCCTCAGGGAGCAGGAGTCGGCTGGTTTTACTGTGGCTAGCAGTAGTCGAGTGGTTTCCTTCAGCAGGAACCTCTTAGGGAGGAGGGGTTGGTTGGAAGTACCGTTTAGGTATTACTGCTATTTGGTGATGGCTGGTTGTCCTTCAGCGGTGACTGGAAATCCTTCTGTGGTGGCTCCTCAGATAGGAGGAGCTGGCAGAACCCCAGCACTGGATGATTCTGGAGTGAGCTGCCTTAGAACAGCTCACGTTTGCCAGTGTGCGTGGCATTATATTCTCCTCGCCGCTTAAGTCGTCTGCTAGGGAGGCTTTGGTTCATTCCCTTTCTTCCTTGCCGGCACGGCAGAGCTCCGCCACTCCGATGGATTGTGAAAGGCTGGAGGGTATTTTTTCGTGTGCAGCAGATGGTGTCTTATGCTCTCTTAAGGGCAACTCATTTGCGTTGTCTCATGGATATCCCTTCTCATCGGTAGGGATGTGCTAATATTCTAAAATTTGAATAGTTGGGAATAGTAAATTAAGAATTATTCTCATTCAAACTTTGAATACCCTATCCCAAAATTGTGAATAATTTACATTCCCGTAAAAGAGGTTATTTCCTTGACATTATATACTTACTTTTTTGAAGTTGTTAATTTCAAAATTTGTACCTTTGTTATTAGAGCTGGACCATTTCTGTTAATAACTCATTTTTATGAATTTTTGCCTTTAAATGCAGCAGCAAATTAACGATCCGAGTGAGGTCGTTTGCCCTGGTATGCTATTGAATAACTTTTTTAGAAATGTGATAAAAAAACTATAATTATTAAGAAGAACCATAACACACACATTTATTTTCACTGTAGCATTTACAAAAGTAGGATATATGTTTTCTTTCTTATTATTTACAGCCAAAGAAATAGGCATGGAAAGGTTTTTTTTACCGCGGTTGTTCACTACGAGTACAAACAAAAACGTCTTCTTTGTATAGCTTTTATCCACATACTACACGGCCACGTGTGAGGAGGGCACAGATTTTTTTGGTAATTCCGGGGAAATCATAGTGTTTTATTTCTGCAAAAACAATCAAAAATAATTTCGGTAAATTGTTGAGTGCACGAAACGACACTGTGGACAGCAGACTGCAGTCATGTTGACACAAATACCAACATGCCTTTACTTCATAGCTGTGGTGGGACGCAAACTGCATGAACTTTCAGCACGAGTAGTACAAGGACCCAACCAGTTTAATAAGTCGCAAGCCAGTTTCAACCGTTCACAACAAAATGTTTGCATTTACAAAGCATTTCATCTAACATAATACAATTTACGGTGAACAAATTTTGTTACCGACCTACAAACATTTTGCACTGTGTTAGCTAATAGCAATGCAACTGCAAGCACCAAACCGCAGCATTTGCAGAATCTGCTACCATGTACCAATTCAACCCTGAAAATATGCATTCATGGTTTTACGCATTTCATAAATAATGATAATTGCTGAAAATAAAACTGGATGATAGCAGAAAATAAAACTGCAACGTCAAGAAAATAGTTTCCTCTCCTGATAATTTAATGTTAGTTTTGCACAAAAATGTTTACTAGGTTGATAAAATTTTTATGCATTATCCATAAATAGACACACCTTTTTTTTGCGGCACACGAAATTGCTAAATTAACACGAAATACACCGTTTCTCGTGAAAAATAACATACCTCGTGAAAAACTACAAAAAACACACAAAATGTGAGAAAAAATACAGTATTTCAGCATGTATAGATCACACATTTTCACAAAAAAAATTTTCTCAACATACAGTACAGTTAAATATTTTAACCTAGTTTCTTAGAAAGTAAAAAAAAAATCATAATAAAAATAGTTTTTGACTTTTGTAATAATTTGTTTACTCACATTCATAAACAAAATAACCATCCCGGACGCGTAAAATGTAAACATGTTGGAGCTCGGCCATAGATGCCGTACATGAGAAAATTTCGCTGTGATGTTTCGAAAACATCGCCGCTGAAGCGATATTGCTATATTTCGGAAATAAACTGTTCTTGGTGACAAACTAATTTTGTTTGCATTTCGTTGCTTTTCACTTTTCATCGCATAATTAATGTAATCTTGTTGGTAGCTCTGTTAGAGCACTGTTATAAAAGCTGTAAATTACTTGAGCATTTGCAAAATTCTAGTGCACCAGTGGCAGCAACTCTTTCCTCACAATGTAGTGACCTGAAAAAAAGTTTGAATTGCTAAAAATATGGGTTTTTTTTTTCCTTCAGAAAACTTTAGATGCACTTTCAAAGCTTTCCAAACAAAGTCAGTCACATTTGACTCCACAGTTAAAATTGGTCGGTGAGAGGAGTCTCAAAAAATTAAATTATTTAATTGAGTCTGACTGTGGTAGGGAATTCATTGAATTTTTTTGGTTAACTCTTTGATCCAAGAAATATTCTAAAATTGTCTTTAAAAAACCATGAAATATGTGATGCAATGAAAAAAAGTACCTATCTTGTGTGAGCTTTCATCTGAGTGTTTGCAACCATATCTTTTATTCAGGGATTCTGTAGTTAACGTGTTTCACAATGATCAAGATGTCGATATTGTTAAATTGTTGCTTTCGCTGAAGTGTGATTTTTCTAACTTTGTTAATGCTGCAGTGAAATCAGTTTGAATTCCAGTCAGTAATGTAAACACTGAAAGGAGTTTCTCAATGTATGGGAATATAATGACTGACAGAAGGACAAACCTTAAGCAAAGCAATATGGAATTAATGACAGTGCTTGCATTTTCTGATTAAATGTTTGCTATTTTATTTTTATACCATCACCAAAGTAGCCAAAGTTTGTTGCAACATGAAATATGTGCGAGCGCTAGCATTTTTTAAGCAAATATATATAATTTTATTTTTCTGATATTACCTAACCATTTTTTTCTCAGCAAAATTTATTGAAATTTTTGACGAAATGAATTTAAAATTGACTAAAAATGCACCAAAATCAACTAAAAAAATTGACAAAATCTATTAAAATTTTTCACCATAAACAAATGTCTCTATCCATAAAGCATTATAATATACAGATTTTTCTTGGTTCACATGTTTTGAGTTCATTTTTTTTTTTCTATGTATTGTATTGTACAGTATAACCTGCTTATAAGGTACCTATTTAAAGGGTTTTCCCACCTATAATGCAGGCGGGAATGTTTCTCCATAAGAACAATAACAAACATTCCTGGAAATAATGTTTTCATTTTCCTGGGAATAATGCAAATTGTGAAGGAAGCTCACTGGGAAAGGAAAACCTCCATGGAAAAGATGCTCAACTTACACTGCTTTTCAAACAAAGTTTGTAGTTTTTATCCCAAGCTCCACCCTGCTGAGATAATCTACCAGCTTGACATTGATGAGGGTGAGAGTCAGTTGGCCTGCAAAGGGGAGGAGTGAATGTTTTTACAGCCGATGCCATCTACTTCTTTGGTTGTGATGTCTTCGCTGTTTTCAGCAAAGTTGACCGCACCTTTCTACAATCTGACAGCACAAGTTCTTACTGCAGCATCTGTTTCTTCATCTGTTCCATCCAGTTCTTTGGCTGTGTTGTTTCTGGCAGAGTTCAGGATAGTGGCAGTATCACCTCCGCCAGAGAAAACTTATTGCTGCAACTATTGCGACAAAGTATCTTCGCAGCAGCACATCACTGGACAACACGAAATTCATGACTGTATGAAGAATCCCAACCATGTTAAATATCTGTGCTTATGGTTTGGGTCGCTGTTCTACCACAAAGATACTTTCTGCAAACATGTAAGGTCATGCAAAGTTAAACTGCGGGCCTCATCATTTCTTTGGTGCCAGTTCTGCAAGAGAGAGTTCATGCATTCTCCATTTGGCAGTGTAATGAACTGCAGTATCATAATTTTGATTGTATGGCCTCTCTGCCTTCATCTGCTACAACTAGTATGAATGACGAGCCCACCAGCTCATTGCCGGGGCGCTAATCACCTTTGTCGGCGTCTTCTATGAAGGCACTGCAGTCCCTGTTACCTACTTCTTCCAATGTGATGACACTCGAACCATCTGTGTCCACCAATGCATTAACTCCTGCACTGACAAGAGCATAGGGGCCATGGTGGCTGAGCATTTAGACTGCTCCCCTCCCACCAAGGTGAATCGGGTTCAATCCCTGTCCGGGTCACTCCGGATTTTCTCAAATGGGAATCGTGCCAGACGATGCCGCAGGTCAGAGGGTTTTTTCGGGGGGGGCTCCCTTTTCTCTGCCCTTACATTCCAGTGCTGCTCCATTCTCACCTCATTTCACCCTCAAGACCTCGTTAAGAGCCCCCAAATCTCTCAACTCAACTCAACAAAGCATATCGGTGTTTCTTTTACTAAGCTTCCGGGATGTTGACACAAAAGTCTATGAATGTGGAACTGTAGATGTGTGGACTGTAGATGATCTATAATAGCATGCGCTGTGCATGAACAAACATCAATAATTTTTTTTATTTATTGTGTAGCATACTTTAATTATATATAATGTATATTTTAGTAAATAAATATAAAAAACAAAATTTGATTGTGAAACATTTTAATTAAATTGAGGTTTATTTAAATAATTTAATATTTGATCTGGCATATGTTATTTGTGCATTTTTTTCACTTCCAATCCCGACTACCTTAGATATAGATATTTGTAAAATCTAGGTTTAAGTGGCCCGTGGGAAAATTTTATTGAGTAGCCCTGCGAATGTTGAAATCATAAGTTCCTCAGGGTGTAGTACTACTAGTGTATTATGTTTTAATTTTTGCATGACAGTGTTCTTCTGTGTTAGCAGTTGATTGACTGCACTTGAGATGAGGCATAGTTGGGTGTGTGTAGTTGGCTGTAGTTAAGAGTGCTTGTGTAGGTGTGCCAGCCCAGCAGCAGGTCCTGGAGGCGGGGCTACTGCTGACAGAGGTGTTGACCGTGATCAACCAGCCAGCTGGCAGTGCCATCTCCTCGCTGGCACTCAACTGCTTCGTCAAGTGGTTGTGTACGCGTGACTGCTCCAGCGTGGTCCTGCAGGGCATGTTGCGAGTCTGCGGCACTACCGTCACTCATCCTGACCACCTGGGCTGTTTGCTTGAGACTGCACTCACCTCGTTCTTCAAGCACACAGGTCAGGCTCCCTCCTACCTTCTGTACACTGCCAAGTGCATTATGTTCATCTAACTGGTAGGCATTTTTATGTATTTCTCAAACACATAACATCACAGGACTCCAAAATATCAATAACAAATTGTTAATTATGAGAGTGGTCAACACTTACAAGTTTTGAAGCATACATTGTCACATGCTACCACCTACACAGCTTAATAATTTGAGTGCTCGTTTTTCCACATTAATACTGCACTGTTCTGTTTGCTGCCAATGTTACATTTATTAGCTTGCTTTATGTCTCCAGTCAGGACGGTGGTGAAGTAAGTAGCATGTACTAATGTCCTACCTCCAAACAAATCTTCTTCTCAGTTAATTTAATTGATCATGTTATTGTAAATAATATATAAGAGGAAGAAACTAGCAGCAGTTCTGATTTTAAGGAACTGTGGTTTTATTTTTTGTATCTAGGGTTAATATTTTATGGTTTTAGTTTTTGGGACATTTCATCTTTAATACTGTATTTTAAAATATGGTCTGTATTGCAAAAAACACAACAAAATTTAGTACAGTAAAGCCTTATAATGTTCCCATTTATATATAATGTCTGCCCATCTATAATGTAGGCTTTTTCTGGCCCTGACAATTTCTTTTTAAGCACAATGCTAAACATTCACTCTCCCTTAAATAATTTTAACTGTTTCCATAAAAAAATGTAATTATTCACCAAACCATATACAAAAGAACCCCCTTTTTATACCCGCTGATTGTACACTTTCCTGTATTTTACATCTGCTTTTTTTCAGTCCCATTTACTATTTTTAAAGCATAGATTTTCCTCTTGTTCACTTTCCTGCATTTTGCAACACNCTTTTTATACCCGCTGATTGTACACTTTCCTGTATTTTACACCTGCTTTTTTTCAGTCCCATTTACTATTTTTAAAGCATAGATTTTCCTCTTGTTCACTTTCCTGCATTTTGCAACACTTTGTACTGGTCTTTTGTAAAGTGTAAAAATATAGTGTTTCTGTGTTAACTACAATTCATAAGTGTACATTTATATAGTAATTAATGAACTCCGTTCACTGAAATTGTAAATTAACTACCATAAAGTGACTGGACACTGAAGATTAGAGCAGGGCTGCCACCACTCTTCTCCGCAGAACCCTCATATGCCACCGAATGGCTTTTAGTGTTGTGAGACCGGAAGCCGAAACTTCCATAACTCACTAGGTGTTTGTGAAGCAAAAGCACCCTGACACTTTCAAATCATTGGGTCGGCGGCAGTATCAGTGTAATGTGGAGCTCTGGGCACCGGGCCCTTATTTAGGCGAGTTATTTGGTGTTGCCTATTTTAAGTAAATTACGTTTTCGTGTGTTCGGCGGGGGAGTAGAGCTCCCCTCCAGCCTCCCGGCTGGAGTGAATGTTGTGTCGTGATGTATGTCTAGCATGTTGAAATGTTGTTTGCAAGTGTGCTAATTAATTTTGCATGTAGTGTGTCGGTGAGTCCCTAGTCTCCCGAGGTGTCCTGTACAGGTCTCCCTCAGGGTACCATTAGTTTTTTTCCAAGTTTGTAACAGTGGAGTAAAAAAACCCTTATAAATAAATTAGAGTTGGGGGGCCCGTAACACCAGTCTCTGAACCCAATACCAATAGGGCCCCCCTTTCCCAAGTCGTCTTCTTCCCGACCTGCAACAAACTATCAGGTCGGTGCGTTATTATAGGTAATTAGTTTAAAATTTAAATAAAAATAAAAAATATATTATATATGTCAATATATATATATATGTGTGTTTTTTTTTTGTTTTATTATTTTTATGTGTTTTTTTTTTTTTTTAATTATTATATTATTAAATTAACTTAGTTAGCCCCCCGACCCCTACCTCGACTGGCATGTGTGTGTCTCGACCTGGAAAACGTGTGAAGGTTGGGGCTATTTCCCACCTGTCACGAGTTCCCACATAACCAGCCTGGGCAGGGCACCCTTCGGTGTGTTGTTGTTGTTGTTGTTGTTGTTGTTGTTGTTGTTGTTGTTGTTGTTGTTGTTGTTGTCGTCGTCGTCGTCGTCGTC
>NQII01000477.1:448536-464070 GCA_002778355.1 Clitarchus hookeri
TTTTTTTTTTTTTTTCTGCGGATGACTGCAATTATGGATATGTGGCACTTCTCGTCGCGCACCAATCAGATGACTTCGAGAAAAAAGTGCATTCATTGGGTGTGTTACTTCTCGTCCCTATTCAATCAGGAAGTTGCGAGACGAGAAGGTGTTACTATCAATTATTGTGTTGCTGTGTTTAATTAGAACTTATTGTTTTAACATTAATTAATTAATTAATTGTGTTGGTGTTGCCCTAAAATATTTATTTAGGTAGAGTGGCGAGTGCTGTGAGAAGTAGCATCTGCTTCTCCTGTAGTGTATTCATGGCTTTAGCCTGTGCGGTTATAGGTCTAAAGTGATCTATTAGGGCTACAAAATGTGTCTTGCAGAAAAATGGCCAGTCTATGCATATCTGCCAACATGGTTGCATTTTCTGTCATGTTGTTGTCTCTTTTTCTGTTTTGTTGTGATTTTTCTGTGTGCTGTTGTGTAGGTGCTTGTTCAGTATACGGGTTTTCAAGTGCAGGAAATTCAGTCTCTGACTGAACATTTGTTTGTGTGTTTTCCTGAGGTTCCTGTTGAGTGTCTCATACTTGTTTGGCAGGTTTTGATGCCATCCATTGTTTTCGTGTCTCTATGTGTTTTTTAATGACTTCGCACTGCTTCCACGCAGCCGAATGTCCAGTTTGTTTGCAAAGTGTACATTGCCACTTCGAGTTGTCTAGTTCTGTGACAGGACAGTCTGCCTTTGCATGATCTCCCGCACACAAAAGGCAGACTGGCCTAAGTGTGCAGTATTTCTGAGTGTGGCCCAGTGCACAGCATCGCCTGCACTGCACCACATACTCAGAACGATGTCTGTACATTTCAATACTAACTGGCAAATAGTAAAGTCTGCGCAGTTTCAGTATGTCGTATTTCTTGTGCTTTTGCACTACAGCCCCAAAGACTGCGGGCGCATCAGCTGGTGTTCTGAATTTCCAGACGTGAACTGGAGTAAATTTAAATTCTTTTAGGTGTCTACTTATTCAATTTATGTCGGCGTTGTGTGGTAGCTCTTTGATTACTACCTTATTCAGCTTTTCACTTTTTTTAGCGTGTGTGTAGTACTGTATTTTGTACTCTTCCAGATGCCTGCAAAAATCGGAGTGTTCCTCTAATGCTATAAGCACCTTCAAGTGTTGTTTCTTAGTGAGCGTTATTTTCTCAAAAAAGTCTTTTTCCCATGTCTTAACCAAAAATTTTATTTTCGAGGTGTTTGGGATATACATCGGTGGCGCGAGTGGTGTTTTCCTTGTGCTGTTTTCCGTTTCTAAAGTATTTTCTTCACCCAATGGTGAGAAAGTGTTTCCTGTCGTTAAATAAATACTTGGTTATTTCTGATTGGCTGTTGGTGCAGTGTGCTTCCTATTAGGCTTCTGCCATTGTATGTCGTGTTGTGTAACTGAGGAAGAAGAGGTCGATGCCTCCCCTTCACTGTGCGACTTACCTGTCTCCATCAAGTGTGCCTAGAAACTCCTAAAGCAGTGTTAGCTGACCAGGCTACCTGAGGGGTAGCGAGGCTAGGCCAGAAAAGGAAGTGCTACCTTCCTCAACCACTGCCTGGTTGCGAATGATGCCACCACTCTCAAAACAGTATCCCTGTTTTCAAGGTAAAATACCCTGTAAAATCCTTCTTTTGAATATGGAATTTGTATCAAAATTATTTAGTCTTATGTACTTCAGTATTTCAACTCACCAAATAATTGAGAACAGGTCCTTTGTACATAATTTTACAGGTGAATTAACAGAGCTGTACATCAGTCAAAACATCACGTGCTTCAAAAACACACACAAATGTATATACACACACACTTCAACACTTTTTCAGATGCTTTGCTCTCTTCCTCATTTCTTCTGGTGGTTGGAATTCTGCCATGTTCTTCCTAGAAGAGATATGCAACAAAGCATTGAGCATTGGCGATTCAAGACACGATCTGTGTGCCGTCTTGATTAGGTTGAGGTTGCTAAATATCCTTTCCACCCCCGTATTGCTATGCGGAAGAATCAGCATTGCCTTCGCTAGTTTACAAAGTACTGGAAAGCATGGTTTCCCACCAATTTGATATATTGACACTTTATACCAGTAAGTGTCAGGATTATGTGTCATAGCAATGCTCAACTCTGCTGGTGGATCCCAAAGTGTATACGCAACTAATTCTGAATTCAATTCATCGCATTCATTGTTTGCTGTAACATTGGGAAATGCTTTGGCAAAGTTTTCCACCTTTGCCCATTTTGCAGACTGCTTTTTGGCTGGATAAAAAATGTCAATGTTCTTCAAAACCTCATTATTGAGTGGGAAAAGACGATACAGCTCTTTTTTCCACATCTCGTAAAACTTACGAACACTGGTGAAAAATTCACTTTTTTCATTTAAGCCTATTTAATTGTTTTCCAAATGTGTTCATGTTGCATGACCAATGAAAAGTCCTGCATTTGGAAGTTGGTTTTGTCTTCCAAAGTCAGCAGATGTTGCATCAGATGCTTGTTGAATTTCACTGAATTGAACAAAGCTAGCCGTGAACTGGCGTAGCAAGAAACCCATTTCTGAGTACAATTTGTGCACATAAGGATGTTCTTGCTGAAATAAAAGATGTACTTTCAAGAAACGTGGCAGAGTTGCACTTAGAAAGAGAGACTACATCTTTGCTGACTATGAATGCAAGATTTATTTTATAGGTCGCACAGTTTCCGAGTTACATTCTTTTGGTTCAACTTTTGAATCAAAATACTCTGTAAGTGCTGACCACTGCTCAAGAAGGCGATCAACACATTGCAGTATTGCAAGCCACCTGGTGAAGCATGGGCATAATATTTTGCTCATGCAACTGTTGAATGTTTAAAAACTCATCTTACCTTTTCCCAGACACTTTGAAATGTGTGTATACTTCTCGGGTTAGTTCGCAAAAATCTGGCAGTTCACTGCATGCATGTGATGCAACCAAATGAGCAACTTGGCAAGTGCAGTGAAGAAACCACACATTTTCTTGTTTACCTCGAATGTGTGACACTACAGAATTAAATTCCTCAACCATAGATTTGGCACCAACTGATGACATGCTGATACAATTCCGCCAAGGAATGTTGCCTTCCTCGAATGAGCTGTTGACAATGTTAAACAAGTTCTCCCCTGTTGCTTTTCCACTAAGCGCAACCACTTTGTAGAAGTGGGTTTCAACTTGTGTACTGAAAATTCTAGCCATTGTCACTACTTGTCTGGTCACTGAAACATCTGTAGACTCATCAATAAGTAGAGTAAATAGAGATTTTCTCATCTTAGTGATGATCTCCTCTGCACATGAGGTAATAGCTTGTGTAATAATTTGGCTTGTTTTAGTACACCACAACTAAAGTTCTTAGCAATGTCACTGTCTTGGAACATTTTGGGTGCTAACTTCTTAAAGCTATCACTCAGCCTAACTGGTAAATTATTTTTGCATACAATATTTGCCCAGTGCAGTTTAGCATCAACAATTTCCATTGTTTGGTTTTGTTATGAAATTCAACATCGAGTTACAACTACTTTCTTGTGTTACTTTTTTTTTCTTTCTCCTCCTCTTGCCTTGTGCCGCCATTAATTCTTGATACCCTCTTTGGCTATGTCTAACTCAGAGCTACAACTTGTGCACAATGCGTGATATTCATCTTTTCCTTACCTTCACCACGTCAGTTCCAATTCCCCATCACGTTTATATTTCTGCGTGGACACAGACTGTTCATGAGATGTCTTACGTTTCTTTTCCATATTTTCAAATATGATAGCTTAATCCGAATGTTTTTTCTATTTAATGAATGGGATATTATAATATATTTGAGTACTAAAAGAATCGGACGTCACTTTTTTCCAATATCAAACATTATATTTGTAAACAAAATACGGCACTGCATCTAGCCTTGGCAACTCACGTGTAGAGCCAGAAAACTCTGTAATGCACAAATCAAAATTACTCGTAAATAATGAATAATCCACAATATTCGTGAACACTACTGACGAACCAGCTTTAATTAAATAAAACCTCACTTTACACAGCTGAATATGACTTTTTTACACTAACTGCCTGCCTACAAAATGGAAGTAAATAAATACTGTTCGCTGAGGAATGCAGACGGTCAATTTATGTAACTGCAGTAATCGTGGTGCTTTGGTTGGCCGAAGGAAACATTTCACAGTTGGCTAACCTGAAATTAATTATTTAGGATGACATGGTGGCTGGTTGTTTACCATCTTTTGTGCCCACGAAAAACATAATGATTGAAACACGTTAATATTATGTCCAAGTCAGAGTGTGAGAAATATTTTTGTGTTATATATTTGAGAAAAAATTGGGAGTAAATGATAAAACGTTTAATGATATCTGTGAAATTTAGTTTTTTTTTTTTCCACAAACCCGTTTTTACCTCTAAATATCTGCAAAAATGGAAGGCCTGGATTAGTGTGGGCTTCTTTTCATATTTGTGCATATTAATGTTGGGAATCTCTCTGGTCACTACTGTAAAGCTAATTTTATTGAAACCTGGAAGAATTTGGTAAACAACATTAACATGAGTGCAGACTTGCCAACTTTTATGGTTTACCCTTAAAATTTATAGAAAATGTAGTTGTTTTACAATTTTATGGGTAGTTTCGTTTTTTTTACGGATTTCTCGGTAATAAAGGCATTCCTATATTTTTTTTGTTATTTTTTTTTTATGATGGCTTTAGTGATGTTGCACAATTTCACCAACATAAACAGCATTTCTGGCAGTATTTCATACATGAAAAGTATTTGTAATAAGGCAAAATATATAATTCAGTGGTTGGCTATAATGAGAAGTTCTGAGAAACCAATGAAAATATTTGGTGTTTTTTCTTGTACGGTAATACCCCGGACTTACGCGATAGGTGGGATCGAGCGATAACAGTGTAAGTCGAATTTGCGTAAGTCGGGGTTCAATTTTGCATATAAATACATATAAATTATGTTTAATTGGGACCAGAGTCTAAAGAAAACAATAATTTAGAAGAAAAATATTTAATAAAATGTTAGATAATAAAACAATTTACATTGTTATGAATAAAAAAGCGTAAATCAAAGTTATTTTGACGTAGAAGGCTTCATATATTCTAACATTGTCGTCTGACGAGTTAAATTTTCCTTCTTTTAACACTAAATTTCCTCGTAGCACGCCAATAACTTTTTTATTCCCCGTTTTGTAGTAGAAATGCGCTCTTCGTTGGAGTCTATTTTTTCTCAAATTTGTAACCCCTTTTCAATTGAACTGAGGCCTTCTGTTAAGTGTGCAATCGTCATTTGATTTTCCGATTAAACTTGGCCTAACGAATCAGTTTATTCAATGTCTTGCTCATGCTCACGCATTTCTATAATCTCTTCAATTCTCAGCTCTTGATTGTGCAAATCCAGCAATTCTTGAACGTCAGCATCATCCACCTCTAAATTTAATTGTTTGGCAATATTGACCACTTCTTCAATTACACTATCGATTTGTTCAAGATCTGGTGCTGATTCTCCTTGGGTTTCGGTGGTGAAAAAGAATGGACACAGTTTTTTCCAGACGCCATTCAAAGTTTTTTTTGAAATCTCATTCCAAGATTGTCCAACAATTCTAACAGCATCTAAAACATTGAATTGCTTCCAAAAGTCTTTGACAGAAAGCTCGTTGTCTTGTCGCATAGCTTCATGTAGATGTGCAAACTGATGCTTCCAGCGTCCCTATATTTTTGCCGTCAGAACACATGCTCGGGGAAGCTCGCAGGCGAAGCCCGCAATAAGGATTTAGGGTCTGGCGGACGTGCCAAAAGGATACCACCAGGAATTACGCAGCCGCGCCTCACAGCTGCAAAGGCGGGCCACCAAAGGTTTCTGCACGTGCCACTGTTCCTGCACGTGCAGACGGCATCCGGAGACAACGGAAAGCACCAGGGCCAGCCGCATTTTGCAGCTGCCCAAGGGACACCGAGATCCCACCACCAGCTGCGCCTGCCCCGGGCTTCGCCGCAATAAACCAGGAGAGCTTTTAGCGGCCATATCCGGGGACAAGGGAAGGACCACGTGCGCGCGCTGAACCAAAGGCCACCCGCCAAGTAGCACGTGCAGAACGAGACAATGAAGCGCCCATACCAGAATCGATAGGGACAACGCCGGACCATGTGCGCTAGAAGGCCGGACGCACGTGTTTTATTACTCAGGGAGACACAACAAACCCCCCGTACCACGTGCAGAGACGAGGCAGTTTGAATATAGCGATGGCTGGCTACAAAACGAGGGGAGAAAGGAAGGAAAGAGTCAGTCAGTCGGGAGCAGTCAGACGCGGCAGTCAGGCGCGAACAGGGAAACGGAGCAGTTGGTTGGAGGTCCTTCCGCGAGACGTCCGGTTTTCGGAGCCGGACGACGGGAGTTCGACGCGAGCAGTCAGTTGAGAGAGACGTCAACGAATCAATCAGCCGAAGTAACGAGCAGCAAGTGGCACGGAAGTTCGGTACTGCCACCCCGGGATGCGCAGATAGGCAGTCACGACAGAAAGGGGGTCAGCCAGATCCGGACGCGAGTTAACCAGCCAGTTTACCGCAGAAGCCAGTCAGTTCCAGTCAGTTGCAACGCACCGAGGAGGGGAGAGTCGAGTGGTGAACTTCACCGAGAAGGCCACGTCGAGCTAGTGGGAGTGTCCAGTGCAGCCTGTGCCTCGAAGGGCAGGTGGGGATCCACCCACACCTGTGTGGATCCTTCGCCGGGACGTGGTGGGGCAGGGAACAGTCCGTTCCTGCCCTACATCGAGAACGGGAGCGAGGGACGAGCCCTAACGGAGGGCGTCCGCTCAAGAAGAAGCCAGCCGCGTGCAACAGACCAATCACAGAGGCCGACAAACGGGACGTACGGCGGGAAGCATCCGAGAAAACCCGGGCAGACGGCCGACGAGACTCCGAGGGAGCGGAGTGATTCCGGGAGAAACGACCGCGGCAGCCAGCCGCCATCAGACGCAGAGTCCTGCCAGTTCCAGCTCACCAGACCTCAACTGCAGGACCAACTAAGCCAGATAAGTACAGTCATCCCGCGAGTGTGAAGGACCCTGAGTAGTTATCCCGCGAGTGCAACGGATATTTGGAATCACCCAGCAAGTGCGAAGAGTATTACCCCCTCCCCCACCATCGACGCGAACAATACGGAGCATACGTATAAAAGGGAGGGAGTTGTCTCGAGAGCTCGTGTGTCAATTATAACTTGTTCCAGCAATAATAAAACTAGAGATTTTTCTTGAACTCTCAATCGCCATGTGTTGATTCATTAGTAAATTGGACCTTTAGACAACAGTGTCAACACCTTCGTCCAAACCACAGCTTTGGTAGTTAAGTTTTTTGTGAAATCTCATTCCAAGATTGTCCAACAATTCTAACAGCATCTAAAACATTGAATTGCTTCCAAAAGTCTTTGACAGAAAGCTCGTTGTCAATTCCACGTGAAACACGTTCAATCCTGTCGTAAACCGAACACTGACTGAGCGGGGTGAGATAGACGAGGCGCGTGGCGCTCAAAAAGAAAAACCGTGTATCTCCGAATTTGCGTAAAACGGGGTAGCGTAAGTCAGCGTATTACTGTACTGGTTTTTTATTGGTTCATTGTGCACTTGAAAGCCAGTTATCTTATTTGCTATGTTACGGGTAGGAAAGTGATAGACGGTAATTTGTTTTGAAGCAGGTAGTTGAAGATTTCAGTGTTTGTTTCGTATTTTACATGTTTTTTTTTTGTTGTGGAATTTGCAGTAGCTATTCTATTGAAGGTCATGTAACAGTGTTTACATGTGTAGACATGAAAAGTATAGAACTGTAACCTTGTAGCGAATTTTTTGAGTGACGTAACCTATTTTGTTGAAATACCCAGGAAAAGTAAAAAAAAAAAAAAAAAAAAAACAGTATTTTCAATCATTCCTTGATACTTATACAAAAGAATTGCATTGTGTTTTGAAATCAGATAAATTCAAAATGTTTGTTTTTTGTGCAGTTTGTAGATGTGATATAAATATTGCACATGGCGGGAAACATGATATCACGAACCATGTGAACAGCAGCAGGCACATGGAAAATGTTGTGGGTCAACATGGAGATGAAGTAACACAAGCAGAATGCTTGTTTACTTTTTTTTTATTATTATTATTATTAGCAGGCTATATTATTCGGTTGTGGTAACATTTTTGACCAGTCTCTACAGAGTATAGTTTCCAGGCTACTTTCATTGCCAGCACCGGAGGGAAATTGTACAGGGCAAAACATTAGGAATTAGGGACTTGATTTTCAACATAGTTTTACCTGCTTGGGATTTAAGTTAAGTTACCTGTTTGGGATTTAGATTAAGTCATGTCTTAACTTAGAACTATTTTATTCATTGTGGCAAGTAAATTGTAATGTTCCAAAAACATGGCATTGAATTTCGCTGATAAATAATTAATTTCAGGAGTTTTACTGATAGCTGCTCCCTTCTATTTCTCCTCGCTCCCTGCCATCCCCTTCCCCCGACTGTCCATTCTCCCATGCCATGCCCACACCCTCTGTTACCTTCCTCTCTGTTCCTCCTCCTTCAACCCCCTGGTCACAATCACACCGCTCTTCTCCCTTCCTCTGTCTGCCCCTCCTCCCACCTCTAGGCACACCACATCGCTCTGCTCCCTTCCTCCCTCCACCTCTCCAGCCAAGCCCACATCACTCCTAGCTCACTTTCTCCCTCCTCCCCCCAGATGCACCAAACCCTACCCCAAGTTCCCTTCCACACCCTCACTCTTTTTTACGTCTCCTCTCTCCAAATCCCCTGTATCTGCATTCTCATCCTCTTTCTCCTTCTCTCCCTACCTTCATGCAGTGCAGCACTAGCTGTCACATCTTTTTGGCGGAAGAGATGACAAAAACCAGTCAACAAACATGAAAACTCTGGCACGATCAATGGTGTCACCTCGTGCTCTCTCTCTCAGCCGATAGTGTGCACGGGACGTTGAAAATTCGGCTTGCATTTAGTATCATATAATTTTCTTTTTCCGATGGTTTAAAAGTTAGAGGTTGGCTTACAATCAATTATATACTGTATATTGTTATCTCAATTATATACTGTATGTTGTTATCTCATCTCCCAGTCCTATGTACAGCAGTCACTATTTCATTTACATAATTATTACAGTATTTGAAATAAGAGAATGCAGCCAGGGTGATAAAATTTAGCGGACAGATAAATAGCAGACCAACTCAGTAGTTTCTGGGCGGACATCAAAAGCAATATTACTGTATGGTTCATTGTAATTTCCCCTGAACAACCTATACAAGAACTAAGTACAATTTATCAGATAACAGACAAGGTGATACGATAGATGCGCAGGTTCACTGACTGAGACCTCTGCAATCACAGTGTCATGTCATACCTACTAAAGAAGGTGGTCATAGATTGGAGCCCAACGTGGGTCTTAGGCATATTCTATGTGTCTACCTTCAAGTACATAGGTATGCGAAGACCTGAAACAGCCCAGAGATTAAGAGCAGTGCGTGAAACGATAAAGAAGGAGAAGCGAGCGGTGGGCAACGAGGCGACGTCGAGAGCCTACGAGATCATCGACGACGGCAAGGGTTGCAGGACGATACCGCGGAGGTGAGCAGCCAGCGACGAGGAGTCGCCGAGCGCCTACAAGACTTTCAATAGTGGCAAGGGTCACAGGAAGACACCACGTCGAGAGCAGCAGGATGACCACAGGGGGCAGCGGGGAGTGCTGAGCTGAGCCAGGAAGACTACACTGCACCACTACAGGGGCAGCAGCGAAGTAGGCAGGTCTACTAATAAACCGGCATGGTGAGTGACAATTTACACCACGTTGTAACATTCAGCCACGGAACGAGCGAGGACCATCCAGCGGCGAGACCAGAGCTACACAGTGTAGTTGTTGTGAAGTAGCATTAGTGCAAGGATACCTTTAGGTTGATTGGTAAACAACAATAGATGGAGACACGTTACCGGCTTGCCAGTCGCAAAAAGGCAGAAATGCTTTCCGCAGAAGAGCAAGAAGAGACAGTGGTAGGTGACAGGTTGAATGAAGGTGAGGCTTTTGTAGGAAATATATTTGAATCTTTGAATCAATTACAGATGAAGGAAAACGTCCAGACTAGGGTGATAAAAAGTAGTGAAATGGCTAACATGGGGGGAACCAAGTTCTGTGTTGAGTGAAACGAGTTTGAGACAGAGATCGGACAACTTGAGAGTAGATCTGTCACGTCCACCTAGTACAGCGTCAGTAATGACTAAAGAGGCAGAACAGCAAATTCAAGGGCCGGCAGAATAGGCAACATGCACATTTTTGCTGACACTTGGTTTTCAATCATTTATGTGTTAGAAATGTATTTACAAAGTATCACGATTTAAAAATTAGATTTGAAAAAGTTATGATTCAATGAAAGTTCTGCATTTGAAACACCTGCCTGAACACGCCTGTCGCACCTTTTCACTCCATGATGTGACAAGTCGGATACAACCTCGGTTGCCGCGTTTATTTACTTCAGCGGTGATGCGTACTAGGAAAAGGCAGGATATGTATGGAAATTTAATTTACAGTCTTGCTGAACATCCTGTATGATGGGCATCCCTCCACCTGACAGTGAGTAACTCTGCTACCTGACTTAGTGATGCCCGGTTAAGCAGTGCTATCGCTAGTAACCAGACTCAGCTTAGTCGGGAAACGTTTACAACTTGGGGGTGTACATACTCCTAGGTGAGCTGGGAAGCCTCACTACGCCTACTCCTCATGGAGCCCAGAGAAGCAGTGTTATTGCTGATAATCAAGTCTTCTTCAAGTAGGTTTTGCAGTGAGATTTGCTCTTAGCCCCAGCGGTGCCCTGACTGAGGTAGAGAGCAGTTTCCAATGTAACCTTGTGTGTGCCTGAAGGACTTCGGGTCTCAGACCATGCCTGAGCTGAGAAGGTGGCAAATTTTTGGGTAGGCACAATGGTGATAACAAAGTGATAAAGGACAGAGGTATAGTTCATATGGGCATAATGCAAATAAACCACATATAACCCAGCCTGTGACCAAAATGTCTGAAGGGCAGGGTAACATGACTGCAAGACAAATAGCTAGGTGCACAGCACAGATGTTCCAGCACGGCAGTACGGACTCCCTTTCCATAAACTAGGGATGCATCTTGAGAGAGATGGGCTAGGATTCAAAGCACGGTAGGCAGTCTTCAGGATGTAGCTTGCAGGAAGACATTCCTTTGATGGCTGGATAGCTTAGTGACTGAGCAGGTGTCAACTTCTACTGCAGCAAACAAGAACTGCCTCAATAGTGTGGGACACCCGGGTCCATGTAGCAGACGTAGAATATGTAGACTGGTAGAGAACTCTGCGATGTGGAGTACTTCCAGAACTACAGTGCTGGTGCAATGCCCAGAAAACTGCTCCGAGAGGTCTGTATGAGCCCTATTTATACCCATCTAGCCAGGGGTGAGTGAGGGAGGGAGGGACAGCATTGAAGTGGAGAGGGCTGGCTCCCCTGGCGGGAGCAAGGTGCCCATTTAGTACTCTTGCATGGAGAGCCGGTCCATGGGTCAGGATGCAACCGAACATCTAAGGCAGGCACTCATACAGCGTGGGTTGCCTGCGACCAGGTGGTGGACATCTCTGGCCCAATTGAATGTGGCGGTGGTGGTGGTGACGTAGCTTAGCATGGGTAAGCACAGCTGAGGAGGAGGCTCAAAGCGATCGCGGATGTTGCTCGTTGTGCGTTATGTTTATACCAAAAGTGCAACAATTGTGAAGTTTATCTTATGTAATAAACATTTATAATTCCAAAAAATTTTCATAACAAGTAAAAAAATGTTTTGCTTGTCTTTGTATGGTTTATTGAAGGAGCTGTGGTGGCCATTCTGATAACATTCTGGCCTAACAGCACAGTAGTCCAGATTTGATCTCTAACTAAAAATTCTGTTTCATTTTTTCACATAGAAAAAATGGAAGACATTACTGATGACTTGTGAGTTTACTTGGTGTGCACCTGTTTCCTCAACCAATATATTCCGCTACATGCCCATGAAGTAGTGTGCCTGTATGTATGTGTGTGTTGGACAGCTTCCCAGAGTCAGGCCCCTCAGTGGCAACACGTGTGTGCAGTGTATCAATCCTGCCTCCCCCAGCAGCCTCCAGTGGAAGATAGCTTCCTCGCCAGCGGCCTTGTTCTCAGCCTGTATGTACAGCTGCTGAAGGGGCTGCCCACATGCCAGGACATCGGCGAGGAGGGCTCCGTGCTGGTCACTCTAGTCAACTGGTTGGAAGCCATCAAGCCTACGTTAGTACAAAATTCATGTGTATCGCTTTGTATTACTGTGCTTGACTTAGCATTTGCTGCAACACATACAGAGATTAATTATGGGAACCTGTCGCTGTTATGGACTTTAACTGAAGATGTCACTGGCCACTTTTTCTCAATTCTCAGTACCACTGCAGATACCATGCTCAATTCTCTGTTCCAATTCCTTTTATTGTTTATTTTTTTTATAGAACTAAACCTTTTATGAAAGAAAATATAAAACGTAATCACTTAATTACTGGGAACATACAGTGGAACCCTGTTATAACATCCTCTGTTATAACATTTTCCTGCTTAATAAGCTGCCTTCTCTTGGTCCACAGACATGTTTTTCAATACAAAATGATCCTCTTATAAAGTTTTCCCTTATATAATGCTGACATTTCTTTGGTCCCTTGAGAAGTGTTATAACTTGGTTCTACTGTATTTGTTGCCAAATAAAAAATTTCAAAAGTAGAGTATGAGAACATCACCAAAGATAAAATTTCATCAACTCTACAACACATAATACGCGCAAGGTAGATGTTGTGATCCTTTGCTGTATGTGGGACAATGTACTTCCTGTGATTTCATTTCTTGCCAGTCTTGTGCATCAACTGCTTGCGGTCTGGAGCACAAATGTTTCATGTACTATCCACATGGTGGTGTAAACTACTGGTGGGAACGTGCCACAAGTTGAGATTGAAAACTAAAAAACCACATTTGTGCCCTCAGTGTAAGAGTGCATCTCAAAGATATTTGTGTGCAGTGTTTTTCTGTGTTCAAATTGTTGATTGCATTGAAAAAAGTGTTAATTGTGTGCTGTTTTAGTCAGTTTGGCCAATAAATCTTTATATGCTTTTGTTTTACACATAATTTATTGAAAATATATTAAAGTACAGGAAATCAAATACTCACAGTCTTGTACTTAAATTCCTGTTCTTTTATATATCTTTGGTAGCCTAGCAGCTTTCTTGCAACCTTAACTCACATCATTTATTGAAAGTTAAAGAAAACCACTTACCAGTAAAAAATAACAATTAGCCATCATGTAACATGAACATGCATTGCTGCAGATAGTATATCATGAATGTGTGTGTGTGTGTGTGTGTCTATATATATATATATAATTTTACTGTTATTTACAAACCACATATTAACAAATCATGCTGTTGGTGAAAATTGTTATAAATAAGTAGAAGTGCCATAGTAGGCATAAAAAACAACTCTACTCATAGAAATGTACGGTCACCTGTTTTGAAGGCGAAACTACTCATTCCCTAATCAGCAAACAATACTTGAAACAGTTCCACATCAGATTATCTATTCTGGCTAGAAACATTTCGTAAATAACTATGTAAGTGCAGTTTTTTTTTTTAAATTAAAATTGTATAATACAAAAATTAGAGAAATATATCTTTATGTTTTACACTATTTAAAATTTCTGTAACAAAATTCTTGATTATTTTTTCGTCGCCTGTTGACAATGTTTTGTTTGTTTAATACATGCTTTTATTTCCGTTTGGCATGTTTTAATTGTCTCTCATCACTGATGTGAAACTGCCCAGTTACAATATTTACACACCAGTGTTGATGTGTTGGAAGCATTAAAATCATCACTACAAAAATGTTTTGCTTGCTATCTTGCACTTACTGCATTTTTAGGCATTTCAAATAAACACTGCATGCAGTACCTGAGAATATTTGTTATAAAAACACAAATAGCTAAAAGGATATGGGTTTAAAATATGTAGCAGTGGGATTTACTATTATATTATAATTTAGTAAATGCTCCAAAAAATGTTTCCTAAAATGTGATGATGCTTTTAATGTAAACAAACTGTTTGGCAACCACCACTTCCATAGAATGTGTAGTACACAGTAGATGTGAAGACTTTACCGGCAGAGTTTCCTAATGGACAAATGAACTTTTGCAGTGCTGTGTACTGAATGGTTCTTGCAAAGTGACACATCTTTTGTGCTTGTGTTACCTATGACGGTAAACAGCCATGATGGAAGACAAGTAAACATTTAAGTTTATGAGCACTGTAAATAAATTACTCACAAAATCAACCTGTTAACTCTGTTTTTGCATTCAAATCTGCAAAAAGCATAAAATCCCTGTAAGAATACGTTTGATGGTATATAAATAATACAAATTTGCAGAAATACGTGATTTTCTATATTTCGTGATCTGTAACTTGAAATGCGAAAAATCATATTTTTTCGCTTTTTACATGAAAATTTGCAATATTTTTTGTTTGTGATTACATCTGACATTACCTACATTTTTCTGATCTTCCAGATGTGAAATATTCTTTATCTACAATGGTTTTAATGACTTTCTATCATTGTATATTGTATACAGTAAAACCTCGTTAATTCAAACTTGGTTAATTTGAAATTCTATGTAAATTAAAGTTTTTAATAGTTTCTGAACATAAGATGTGGGATTTTACATACTTTTGGAGTTTGTTTTATTTGAAATTCTGCATAATATATCATTCAAACTAAAATTCCCCCAAAGTATTGATACCTGCCAAATGCTGAAGTTGGGAAGTAGGTATATATTCTGCTCTGTGGCGTGAGGTGCCAGCATTTGATGCTAGCCCTCATTGACAGGGCGTAGGAATACGTCGACACTGTTGTCTCTAGGTCCAATTTACTAATAAATTACACTTTGTTTGCGAGTTCACATAATCGAGTTTTATTGTTGCTTGAACAGGTTAACTGGTACATGAACTCACGAGACAAACTCCCCTCCCCTTTTTCTATGTAGGCTACGTATGGTTTGACGCTGCGATCGCACTGGGTGGGCGTCTCAGCGCCTGGCCTCGAAGTTCCTCTTTCTCGGGTCCACGCAGTACTCTGCGTTTGACGAAGTCTGACTGACTTTTCTCGGATTCTTCCCGCCGCACGTCCCGCTTGACGGCCTCCGACTGAGGTCGACGTTGTGATGCATTTTCGATCCTCGACTGACTCCAACTGACTGCCTGACTGCTCGATCCACGACACACTGACTGACTGACTCGTTCATCGCACTGGCTTCGTCCGGCTCCGACCCGGACGCCTCGCTTCAGGTCCCCAGACTGACTGATTCGACGTCTCTCAACTGACTGCCCTGTTCCTCCCTACTTCGTGTGGTTTTGTAGCGTCCATCACCATATTCAACTTCCCCCTTCTCGGCACGTGGTCCGGGGTGCTTGTC
>NQII01000477.1:473237-492201 GCA_002778355.1 Clitarchus hookeri
CCCCATGAAGGACTGCAGGTTCCCTAAACCGAGTGCACGTACGTCAAAACAATACACATCGGATGGCCACCTGGTGTGCAGTACGGGTAGAGTCCCAACCATAAAGTCACAGCCACCAGGCTGTTAGTTAGTCAGTCCATTCCATTCACTCGTCCACCGCGCTGAACTATTGCTGGAAAGAGTAAGAGACTGGGTCTGGAGGTCTGGCCCCTTTGGTCCACACCCATGTCATTGTCAGACTACCGGGGTGGACCCACCACTCTGAATTATCGCCAGTTAAGAGAACTCTGGTTGACTTGGCCTCAGCTTGGCTCAACACTTAGTTAAGGTACTTCGTCGCCTGCTCCTCTCTTACGTAGCCGACTGTAGAACCTACGTACATGCCTTACACTTGTAGGAGTGGTACCTGGTTGCGTATTAGAAAATTAGTACGGTAGCTACCAACTCCAAACTTAACTTGGGCTGTAACCCAGCCCAAACTGCACTTTGCAGTATAAGCCCTTAGGAACTAGTTGAAGCCTTGAAATAAAAATACAGGGGATATAATCCAAGACTTGAATTCTTTATTTTATTTTTAATATGGTGCCTATATTTAAGTTTCATGTTTCTACCGAGTGAGTAAAACCGATCTGTGATTTCTAGTTGCCAATTCTGATGTCTGCAACATTATAACAGTTTTATTACAGACTGTTATATTACCACTAAAAATGAAGTTTCTCGGTCAAATACATTGGTATGGTCACAATATGTACGTTGCAAACGGTAATGTTAACATCAAAACTCACCACCACAAACAAATTAAGATTAAGTTATGTGAATATAAAGATTTCATTGAACTGATGTAATTTCAGCCCTCACATTTTAAAACTTTTTAATAGCTAGCCTGAATGCAAATTGTTGGTTACAATGAAAACGTGTGTCCATGTACACCGTACCTATACCAGCAAATTTGTAACTGTAGTTGTAAATAATAATAATATTTCATGCCCTCTTTTTATATATATATATATATATATAAACTGATTTTTTGAAACCTTACCTTTCTCAAGTATCATAAACTTTGTAGGCATCCTGGAGAACTGAATTCACTAAAGAAAAAGAATTTCTCATTGTGACTTCTCTTATGATGCTCAGAAAAAATATCTTTTGCCATAAATCACTACTGAGCACTAAAATAAAAAGTGAGGGAAAAAAGATAAAACACAAAAAAATGTAACATTTTTAAGTGGAAGAAAAAACTACAGCACTGCCTATGAAGAAAAAGTATCACAATCTCTGTCATACATCCTATATATTATCCTTCTTATCAGTCCTTGTCCAGACTCATCAACCTCGCCTCGCTTTATACATTTTTTCTCTCTTTTCTTTCCCGATGGTCTGAGGTTGGATGGATCCTTCTTCTAGTACCTTGCAATTAAGAAAACATCAATATCTAAAACAAATACTAACTCATTTTTATTAATGTAGTCGTTTCAAACACTCCTAATTTATTTACATTAATATCTTCCATGAAATGGAAATGTTTTATAATAATATATCATGCCTATAGAAATAAACCGTCACTACAAATGGAGCAAGTATTTGTGTACCTGTATGAGCATTTAATACCTTTGGTATGGTATGCATGAAACTTTCACAAATAATACAATACATGTGTACTTGTAGTAGACACAAGTAATGTACATAGAATAAGTGATTTATGTAACCTCAATGTGTACTTGGTAAAGATTTAATGTATTTATTTTCTTTTGACTGGCTAAAAAAGGGGGAGAGATTGGTTGATAGCATTAAAACACATTTTTTGAAATAAAATAAAAAGAGGAAATCTGCATGTGTGTTGTTTTATTTTGTTAAGTACGCACACTTCTTAGACCTTTGCATCAAGCTGTGCTATCCTATAAAATAAATGAACTTACTTCCGCTCACATAAAATATTTACATTTCCCATCTCTATTGCCTTTCAGTGAAATGTTCACTTGCATTAATCATACTTTACGACAGTTATTGTAGAAATTCCAAGCAGTCGGGCGATTGCTTCCAAGACCAGACAACTTTCCAGCTCTCCTTTTAAAATTGTGTCTTGCACACCTTCTGCAACACGTTTTGCAATTATATTAAGTCTATTTGAGAGCACACAAATGTATATCATTTGTCATTGGCGATTGCACCTGGGGTTTTTTAAACGCTGCATTACAAATAAAAACTTTAAATTTTATGAAAATATTATCTGACGCACTGAAACATGTACAAACACGCACAAAATTTTATTTCACACAAGCAAGATGGTCGTTTATTCCTTGTAGGTGATGGTAAACAGTTGAATTTGTTTGTAATATCGGTATACAAATGAACGAACTTTAGTTGAATAAAATAACTAAATAACGTGATGTAATGTTATATTACTGTTTGACGTTACGCCCCACGTCAGTGCGCCAATTAAACTTGACGCTATTCCCCACCTGTGGCACACAGAGTTGTTTGTAGGGTCGGAGTTAATTCCTCCAGCCAAAGACTATAAGGTACCTCGGATTGAGGGTATTTCAATAAGGTAGTCTTTTGACGTTTCACTTAACTGGATAAATATATTGTCTCAAGTTTAAACAAAAACAACGTACAGAAACACTTCCGAGGTGTGGTACTCTATTTTGGCTAACTCTAGTTAACTGTGGGTGACTTCGTGGTGGAGGGGGGGCTTCTCAGAGCGGCGACTTGATACTTAACAACTCTGCTGTTGGTGCTGGTATGTTGTCTGTGGTGGGTGAGCTCCGGCGATGTGGGCGGCCTTAGCAAAGGCCCGCGTTTGGTGCCGTCTCACTGGACTGCTGTTCTACTGACGTACTCATGTACTGAGGTACTGTTGTCGTCGGGGGTCCGATCCCCCCAGCCGCACTGGCACGGCTCCTCCCTCAGCGCGGTAATAATTAACTGTTCCCTCTGCGCGGCGATATGCAACTGTCTCGAAGGTCTACTGATTACTGAACTCCCACCCTTCCCGCAAAGAGGTTTATATGCTCCCTAGCCTCTCTCCCTAATTGTTGGCACGTGTCACCTTGTTGGGGCGAGAGGGCGGTGTTAGGAAACAGAACAATGCATTTCAAAAAACGTGACCTGGTTCCTGATGGTTAGGGGGAAGGGGGAAAGGTGACACCCTTTCCAGCTTGTCAGCTGTTTCTTCCGCAGCGCGTGTATTCTGACTTCAGGCAAAATANGGGGGAAAGGTGACACCCTTTCCAGCTTGTCAGCTGTTTCTTCCGCAGCGCGTGTATTCTGACTTCAGGCAAAATACACCTGACACTCGTGATATCTCGGCGCTTAAAAATTTTACTTGGCTTGCTAGAGGCATAGGGGGTGGGATCACCTTCCACCATGGGTGGGATTGCTACGCAGCAGGACACGTGTAATAGCCGGCACGCACATCTTCCTCGGCTTGACCTTTTTCTGTGGTGACTGGAATTTACATCTGTCTCTCTAAGCCCCTACACTGGTTATGCGGGCTGTGGTGGGGGGGGGGGTTGTTTGGTGTGACAGCGCCGTCTNGTGTGACAGCGCTGTCTAATACTCATCATACATCACGCATCATGTTATTCAAAAATACTTAGATATTTTTTATTTGTATTGTGCACTATTTTCTTTTCCACCGATGAGTGTGAACCAATTTGTTATTCAGGGATGCCACAATTGCTTAGCTGTATAACCAGCTGACATTTGGTTGTTTCAAATGCGATGTTACTCTCACGTTTGGTACCTGCCAGCCCAGCGCAGCCTTGGGCATGAGGTGGTTTGAGCCTGGACGAGATGAAAATTTTACTTTTAAAAGGACATAATAGATACTTTTGCCACGCTGCAGCGAAATAGGTGACCATGCTGCCATCTGTTGGCTAGTGCATGCAGCTCGCTTCGCAAACCACACTCCAATGAAATAACTTGTTTGTCATGTGTAAAATGCAAATATGCGAATGAATTCTCAGTGTTTTAAATTTTCAGTGAGCTCTATAAATATTTTAACATAACATATTTCCATGGGAAGTGATTCTGCTTGCTAAAGATTTGGATTTGGCCTGCAATTGCCAAGCCTTTCTGAGGGCGGCTCGCCATTTGGTATTTTTTTTGTGCTGACACCCCTCCACTTCAGTAACAAAGCAAAAATTAATGTTATTAATTTAGTTATTAAAACCACACGTTGTTTGCTATGGAACCATTTTTGCGGCAAATAATATTCATGTTAATGGGTTATTTTGTCATCCAGTCGCACTTGGTTCGCTGTTAATTTATAAATAGCCTCCGCAGGTATGAACTACTGTAAACTACACGATCTCACCTTTTTGACTAGCAATGCCAGTTTTAGTTGTAAAATACTTAATTATTATGAATATAAAAGTGCTCTCTGACAATTTCTCTGAATTCCTAATACTTCTGAGTTTCACATATTCACTGTTAAAAATGTGTGTAAATATAGTACCAGAACACTTTTAATATTAAAATTAATCAGTACCGCATCACTCGACTGCAGCCTGGTAATTAACAGCATGTGCATTGATTATTAATAGCGGTGATGCACGACTGGTGGCAGCTGTTCAATATTTCACTTTGAGCTGGTGGCTCCACGGTTAAGTCTCAACCCGATAAAGCCGCCCCCAGTCAATCGGGAGTTTACTGTACATTGTAATATGTTGCCTAAGTGCTTAAATGTACCTGCTTTTCATCCATGCTTCGAGCTTGTATATTCTAAACCAGTTTAAACCACAAAATGAAACTCACAGATTTTGGTAAATACTAGTGAAAGTGTCCATGGGCAGAAACAAAAAATTGTTATCTGGTCTCCCTTTTGAGAAATTAAACCTTAAAATCATCAAAAATTTAAATTTTTTAAACTTTGATATAAAAAAATGCAGGAAGGGGGTTAAAACAACATATTAATTTATCATTGCTGGAAAGTGTTCTAGCCATAGTTATTACACAAAATTTTTTGTCTTGTGGTTCTAAACCCGTCACCTCAGAAAGTTCATTAAAAATTACGATTAGTTCAAAATTTTAGCATATTTCAAGGTCTTTTCACTGTTAAAAAAGTATTTTGTATTATTTCTACACATTTTCTAATCCTATAATGTTTACTTTATGTCAGCGAAAATCAAAAGCTCCTATCTTTCATACTAGGCCAACAATGGCCTTTCATCAAAACTTGTACGAGACCCTGTTTCAGACAGTTGTGAAGAAAAGCGAGCCTCTATTCAAAATGGTCGCAAATAAAAATAAATTTTTAATGTTTAAATAGTTTTGAGCTACTAACTGATGGGGTGGCAAAAAATCAAAAAATTTCAAAATAGTGAAGCAACCTCACCTTGGTGATTTCACATGGAATGACTCTTGTACCAATGGAAACAGTCAAAATTTTTGAGTTAGCCATTCGTTTCTGTAAATTTCCCAGGTTTCCTGGGGTTTTTTTTTTTTTAAGCCAGTGAAGCTGCATACAAAGGCAATAACAGAAAATTTAAATGTGACAAATTTGAAGCAGAAGACAAGATTACTGATGTTTCATATTCAACTTGAAGACCATGAAGCTGCACACCTCTACTAGCAGCAGTTTGGGCAGTGGTGTCATGTATGAGGAGTGAGTGGTGGTTGATTTCGGCATACACTTGGAGGTAATATGTACAGCAACATTAGTGCCCTGACCTATGTTGGTACTCGGCCCGTAAGCCCACCATAGGAAAATTGTTGATTGGTGAAAGCAATATTTGGCCAATGTAGGGTGTGAGGGAGATGCATGTTACATGTCCCTTCTTTTAGACTGTGCACTGCATTAAAGCCCTTGCTAGTCTCTACTCTTCCTATCACAGTGGGTGAGAGAATGTAATCAGCCAAACATGTTAGCATCTGTACCTCACTCTAGGACGTGTTGCCAGAACCTACGCCATACAGTGTAACATAGTGCAGCAAGACTTTTAACCTCCCAACCCCCACATTCGCACGCACCCGTTCTGTTCATTTCCAAGTAGAGAAGAATTGGTCATTCCTCCATTTGCCTCTCCACCATCCCCTGTGTGTACCCTACGCTGGACACTCAGCATGTGAATTATGATACACATGCCAGAGTTTTTTTTTGCCTGGGCACACAACCAGTACTAATGAAGCACCTTGGAGAGGAGGATTGGCCGTTCCTCATTTTGCCTCTCCACCATCCCCTGTGTGTACCGTTTATCGAGAACCCAGCATGTGAATTATGATGCACACGCCAGAGTTTGTTTCGCCTGGGCACACACCCAGTACTAATGAAACGCCTTACTATGTTCCATTTCATATAAGTACATTAAATTTTGACAGCTGTAGAAAAGTTTCACTGCTACAATGTATTCTTCCGCCACAGCTGTTCTGTCAATGAAGATAACAATGTCTGTAAACAAATGCAATGATCAATGTAGGTTACCATTCTGACCTGTTTTATTTTTATTATGTCAAAGTTATACTGCTGCGGCCCTGGTTATTTAATTGCTCGGGGAGAGGGGGGTCTTTAGTTTAACATCATTCATGATATGGTATTATTGTTTTGCAGCTCTTCTTACAAGATGGTTTCATTGTGAATAACATATTGTTTTGATTGTGCAGTGGAAAGTTTTGCTCGTACAGAAGTAACATTCAAATTATTATAACCTGGAAAGTTTTAACCTCACCAAAAGAACAAAACGCAAGCAACATGTTGTTGGTACCGATGCGAGTAATAAACACTCTACACGAAAATAGTTTTAGCGAAATTAACATTACACTCTTTTCATTTTCTATATAATGAACGTGTTATTTGTACACTACAAAACAAAAAGTTGAACTGGTAATTTTTTTAGGCCTTGTATGTTTCAAACATGCTAATAACTATTTCAAAATACGTTATTTACAAAACACACTGCAATTTTTATTCACAACTCCTTAACACATGTTCTGTGTCAATCCTTGGACATGTTTGTCTGCCACTGTTACAAAGTAATTTATTTGCAGGCTCATTTAGTAAATAGGACACTTCACAGGTTTCCCCAAAATAAACTTTATCTTCATAACATAAATAAATTGTGGTGCTTCATGACAGTACGGAAAATGGTGGACTAAGCCATACACATGCCAATAATATTACATTTTACGCAAGAAAAAACCCTAGAAAAAGCACCCCTACAACCAACTATGCTTGATGAAAATAAATACAAAAGTAATTAAATAATTAACTACTTATAAAATATTCCACCAACACCAGTTAGGTACTTGCATAAATGTGACGAAAGAGATCACATGCATGATTGTGTTCACAGAGCTGGAAATGTTTCACTGATCAAAAGTTACAGCATGCTCTGTCATAATTGCTAAACTTATTTTTAAAGCTACTTTGCTAAAAACCGAAAAAATAACACATTATTTTATAATTTAAACTATAAATGTTGCAAGTATAATTAAAGTTTTGAATTACTGCTTTTAGTTCTGAGTACTATTTTCTTTCATAGTCATCATCAATATCGCCAACATAACACCATACATCCCGTAGCAACTCATCAGCTGATACAATACTTCGCAAACGAGAGTATTAGGTTGATTACATTGTCTGTCAAAATTTATTGTACTTATATGAAATGCATTATAGCTTCACCGTTGTAGGCTGTTCACGGTAAAGTAAGCACTTTTGAGGCCCTAGTTACTTTTTCCTTTCAGCCATTTTTTATCCTGTAACCACTTTTTTAAATAAATATTTGCATATAAGTAATAAAGTGTATATATTCCACCACACTCAAAAGTTAACACCTAACGCTAAAATAAAATATATTTATTGACTATTATTCCAAATGAGAGTGCTATCAAAAGTGCTCACTTTACCTTGAATGGTCTATACCATGCCTCACTTCTGTCATATGCCATGCAGTTACTTTTCATCTACCCTGCTAACATGCTTTATTGTTTGCTAGACATCCCTTGTATGTGTTGCTTACCAAGAATAGTTTTGCAATAGAGCTCTCTTGTCTCCTTGCCCGAATCTACAGTTTGTATGCCGTTATTATCACAGGAGTCTTGAGCTTTGCAAGNAATCAGCCAAACATGTTAGCATCTGTACCTCACTCTAGGACGTGTTGCCAGAACCTACGCCATACAGTGTAACATGGTGCAGCAAGACTTTTAACCTCCCAACCCCCACATTCGCGCGCACCCAATCTGTTCATTTCCAAGTAGAGAAGAATTGGTCATTCCTCCATTTGCCTCTCCACCATCCCCTGTGTGTACCCTACGCTGGACACTCAGCATGTGAATTATGATACACATGCCAGAGTTTTTTTTTGCCTGGGCACACAACCAGTACTAATGAAGCACCTTGGAGAGGAGGATTGGCCGTTCCTCATTTTGCCTCTCCACCATCCCCTGTGTGTACCGTTTATCGGGAACCCAGCATGTGAATTATGATGCACACGCCAGAGTTTGTTTCGCCTGGGCACACACCCAGTACTAATGAAACACCTTACTATGTTCCATTTCATATAAGTACATTAAATTTTGACAGCTGTAGAAAAGTTTCACTGCTACAATGTATTCTTCCGCCACAGCTGTTCTGTCAATGAAGATAACAATGTCTGTAAACAAATGCAATGATCAATGTAGGTTACCATTCTGACCTGTTTTATTTTTATTATGTCAAAGTTATACTGCTGCGGCCCTGGTTATTTAATTGCTCGGGGAGAGGGGGGTCTTTAGTTTAACATCATTCATGATATGGTATTATTGTTTTGCAGCTCTTCTTACAAGATGGTTTCATTGTGAATAACATATTGTTTTGATTGTGCAGTGGAAAGTTTTGCTCGTACAGAAGTAACATTCAAATTATTATAACCTGGAAAGTTTTAACCTCACCAAAAGAACAAAACGCAAGNTTTGCTCGTACAGAAGTAACATTCAAATTATTATAACCTGGAAAGTTTTAACCTCACCAAAAGAACAAAACGCAACCAACATGTTGTTGGTACCGATGCGAGTAATAAACACTCTACACGAAAATAGTTTTAGCAAAATTAACATTACACTCTTTTCATTTTCTATATAATGAACGTGTTATTTGTACACTACAAAACAAAAAGTTGAACTGGTAATTTTGTAGGCCTTGTATGTTTCAAACATGCTAATAACTATTTCAAAATACGTTATTTACAAAACGCACTGCAATTTTTATTCACAACTCCTTAACACATGTTCTGTGTCAATCCTTGGACATGTTTGTCTGCCACTGTTACAAAGTAATTTATTTGCAGGCTCATTTAGTAAATAGGACACTTCACAGGTTTCCCCAAAATAAACTTTATCTTCATAACATAAATAAATTGTGGTGCTTCATGACAGTACGGAAAATGGTGGACTAAGCCATACACATGCCAATAATATTACATTTTACGCAAGAAAAAACCCTAGAAAAAGCACCCCTACAACCAACTATGCTTGATGAAAATAAATACAAAAGTAATTAAATAATTAACTACTTATAAAATATTCCACCAACACCAGTTAGGTACTTGCATAAATGTGACAAAAGAGATCGCATGCATGATTGTGTTCACAGAGCTGAAAATGTTTCACTGATCTAAAGTTACAGCATGCTCTGTCATAATTGCTAAACTTATTTTTAAAGCTACTTTGCTAAAAACCAAAAAAATAACACATTATTTTATAATTTAAACTATAAATGTTGCAAGTATAATTAAAGTTTTGAATTACTACTTTTAGTTCTGAGTACTATTTTCTTTCATAGTCATCATCAATATTGCCAACATAACACCATACATCCCGTAGCAACTCATCAGCTGATACAATGCTTCGCAAACGAGAGTATTAGGTTGATTACATTGTCTGTCAAAATTTATTGTACTTATATGAAATGCATTATTGCTTCACCGTTGTAGGCTGTTCACGGTAAAGTAAGCACTTTTGAGGCCCTAGTTACTTTTTCCTTTCAGCCATTTTTTATCCTGTAACCACTTTTTTAAATAAATATTTGCATATAAGTAATAAAGTGTATATATTCCACCACACTCAAAAGTTAACACCTAACGCTAAAATAAAATATATTTATTGACTATTATTCCAAATGAGAGTGCTATCAAAAGTGCTCACTTTACCTTGAATGGTCTATACCATGCCTCACTTCTGTCATATGCCATGCAGTTCCTTTTTATCTACCCTGCTAACATGCTTTATTGTTTGCTAGACATCCCTTGTATGTGTTGCTCACCAAGAATAGTTTTGCAGTAGAGCTCTCTTGTCTCCTTGCCCGAATCTACAGTTTGTATGCCGTTATTATCACAGGAGTCTTGAGCTTTGCAAGTTAGGTATAGTCCGTAAGACTATGTGAACACTGACTCGGCCTGTTTGTATACCTGTTAAATAGAGTCTTCATCAATAGCCATTCTCTTCTATCTTGGCAAGGGCATCTTTTCTCACTATTATATCTCACCCTAGACCTGTAGTGCTATTTCTACCATGTTCAAACCCATGTGGGTTAGTCCTCTGTGATTGGATAACCTTCGTATTTTATTTGAACCCATGTGAAAGGTAGTTCACATGTGCAAACATTACTACATCATTTTAAAAAAACTATTCATTTATTGCATCATTATTTATATTTTAACACTTAATAATGTGCAATATTTTTCTAAGTATTTCTTCAGCTTCATTCCAAAATCATTTGACAGCTGCTAGCTCTGGCATGCTATTTTCCAGTTTATTGACAATCTGTTCCTATGATTGTGGTATGTCTACTAAACGAAGCCACAGCATTTACTAAAATGGTGAGTACGTAAGCCATGTTGCGAAAAGAGAATTTATTTGAAAGGTCTGGTCTGACTGCTGTCAGTACCATCTTTACATGAGTCTAATACCCATCTTTTTTATTATAACTCCTACATCTTTTGTTACGATTTCTCAAGACAAAATATTTTGACCAATTTCTACCAGCAACAAAGTCCCTTACTTGTTTAAATGTTCATACAGCACTTCCTGTTTCCTCCTTCTGACAAGTACATGGCTGCGGTAGTGATGGTGAAAACGTTTACAGTAGTAAGGTGGGAGGATCATTTCCAGTCCGGTCTGCTATATTGTGGCTGGGAGGGCAGGCGAGCAGTTGTGCACAATAGCAGTATGAGAGATGCAAGAGGTATTTGACCAGATTTATGTTTAAAAGTTATTGTGGAATGAATGATGAATATGTCCAGGGGAGAAGACATACAGCCAAATTCAAGTTACAAGTTGTGAAATGTGAATAGGAGCACAGGAAATGTGTTACGCTCAGAATGCATGCAGTGACCTTGACATCTTTCACGTGTGTTATCAATTTCCATGGCAAGCAGAGGCACACTTTGCTGCGAGGTAAAAATTCCCAAAGCAGAAATATTATGCCCACCCAATTTCCGAGGTGCCAATTTTTTATTTAAAAAATTGTTTTATTTATTTTGAGTGAATACAGTAGTTTCAAAAGAAGCTTTCCATAATACAACATTTAAGTTGCATGATGTGGGTGAGTTAGTACAGTCACCAGTATGCATAGTAAATGCCAAGATTGCATAAAGCATGTTGTCTCAGAAAGAAATAAGGTTTGGGAAATGAATGGTATTGGGCATAGCGATTTTGGTGATAATGGTCCACAGCAGTGGAATTGTGTATAGCATGCTTGTATAAAATTCTAAGGTGTTGGGGTAGCCCTGATTATATTATCACTAAATTCTTATGATACTATCATTATAGGTGATGCTGTGCATATTCCTCAAACCATCTTCTTCACCACACAAGTGTGATGTATCAGTGGTTGTGACCACCAATGTTTTCTGTGTATTTTAAATGGGAATTGAATGTAACTGCTTGCAGGGAGAGCATAGAAGCCAAGCTGCCCCTCCTGTGGGGTAAAATACTGACACTGTGTTTCCGTCAGTATGAGTACTCTGGCAATGCAGAGCTAGCTTCGCACTCTCTCAACAGACTGATGCAGTACCTCACGCTCCTGGCAGAAGACAAGGCCACAGGACCCTGGGGCATCTTGGGAGCCATTGGTCTGCGCAAACAATCTCCTGTTTCCAGAAGGTATTGTGCTGTGGGTTCCTAACACCAAAGTACTTCATACATATTACTTACTCTCATTTAATTGTTACAACATAGTAGTCCATTTTAAGGAATACGTTAATAGTGTTCTAAAAATTTTAAGTTTAAAAAATTCTGTTTTGCATTTTAAATACATGAAAAATTATGTTTTCATTCCATTAAAATGATGTAGAAAACTGTTTCAGATAAACTCATTTGAATACTGTGGGGTCATTCCAAAGAAGTGGCCCAAAAAGAAATTAAATGGTTGCTTAACTATTTTTTTAATCTGATTTTTTTTGTGCTGTAACCTTAACATAGTGGTACTTCGAAATTACCATTTTTTATTTAAATTTTTACATTTTAAAAAGGAGACAAGAAACACAATTACTCGCAGGGTGGTACTTGTGGATGCACACACACACACACACGCACGCACACACACTAAAGTCAGACCAATACATTTTCCACATGAATACACAGTCTTGACATTTCGCTGGCTAGGCCAGCTTCTTCAGACGACGAGTTGTAGTACACTGCAGTCTGTTGAGCGGTGGTTGACAAACATTGAAACTGGCGGCCAGGAGGCGAACTAAGGTGAGACAAGAAATTTGAAATTTGGCGAAGGGGTTATCTTATGTTTAAGCCAGGTGTCTTTCTGGATTTGCTGATGTATTGGTGGGCCAGTTACCAGCGTCACAGTTCTGCACTATCATTATAAAGTAGTACCCCCACCATTCTGATTGTGCAACAGGTGTCAGATTGTGAGATGCTGTATTTGCTGCAAAGGGCTTTTCCTATAAATGTACATCTACCCCAGCTATGGCTTGTTTGGTGTCTGCTCTGTGTCCATTCATTCTCTGTCTGAGGATGTTAGTAGTAAGGCCAATTTTCTCTGCATTGCAGTGAACGGACTGTAGCTGGCAGATGGGATTTTATATCGCACAATTGTAGCTACCCTGGACAGGATAAGCCTGATTGATGAGTCTGCTGTTGAATGAGGTGGAAGAGTGGTGTATAGCACAAGAGCTACAACATGGGCTGTTGCAAGGATGAAACCTCTGGGGGTGGCAATTTGGAGTGCACCAGTTTGTTTCAAAGGTTGGTGGGTCATTTGAAGACCAATCTGGGTGGTTTGGAGAACAAGTTTTGAGTGAGTGGTGTTGAGGCCAGACTTTGTGTCCACAGTTGTGAATGGTCCTGAGTTTGTCCATGCCCTCGTGGTAAGGGACAATCAGAGCGATATCTGAGTTGCTGATTTTGTTTTGGTGATCTGTGATTTAGGTGGCATGCTGAATCTTTTTGTTAACAAGAGATCTGGGATAGCCTCTATCGAGGAAGGCTTGGCAGTTTGAGTTGAGCAAATGCATTTAGCTCTAGTGGCAAGACTGTATGGCAGAGATTTCTTGGCAGAGAATGGATGATAGCTGTCAAAATGTAGGCATTGTAGGTTTTTTGTGGGTTTACTCTGATCAGCTGTTTCAATTTTGCCATTTTGAAGGACTAGTTCCACATCCAGAAATATGCCATGTTATTTATAGTAGGTCCAGGTAAATTTAAACAGGTTCTGCGAGTTAAGATTGTTGGGGAATTGGATGAGATTGTCATCTTCATGATCTGGGATTCAACTGATTGCAGTGGACTCCCTATCTACCGTTTTTCAGGGACTCAAAACATTTCCATACAAGCGATATTTCAGTAGATGAGGGTTTTGACATGTACATCAATAAAATACAACTTCTGAACTTATTAGACTTCATTTTAAGTATAATGAAAGCTGTCCATTATCTGTGAATAAAGTTTACCTAATAAACACAATAAAATGGGAATTTAAAAAAAAGTAATAATGTATTTTTAAAAATATTTCACTTCAACTCTTTTAAATAAAGAATATAACATAATCCTACACCAAATGCAACCCTCTGAAAATGAAAATAATATGACACTGAATGCAAGTCAAATTTTGAATTTCCCACGTGCACTCGATCAGCTGAAAGCGCATGGAGAGATTATCGATCGGGCAGTGTGTTCACAGCGGGCTGATGCAGAAGGAAAAGCGGCGGGAGGATTACCTCTCCACACCGCTACATGTTGTAGACACCTTGCATGTGTGACAAATTTCTGTCTTTTAAAGTAATGAATTATATTTCACTGCAAAAAAACTTATAATTGCCTTAAATACTCATTTCCGTCTTAAAATTTCAATTTATTTCTTCACTGTCTTTAATAATTAACATTCAAAACCACCCCCTCTGATTTTCCCATACACACACCTGTCGCGAGTTATGGTGCACTCAAGCTCAGTACTTGCCCATTATTAGAAGACCAAAAGTGTCGAATAGGCCCTTACAGTTTATGAGTTTATTCAAAAGAGAATTAATATAAATCCTCTGATTTCCCTGCAGGAAGTTATTGAAAATGAACTTTACGCTTGGTAATACAAGTCGCTCAATGTTAGAACAATTTTTGGTGATAATGGTTGTAGGCATATCATTTTATTCGCAAAGATACTTTTATTCGCGAAGATACTCTCCATTGTGTTAAATTAATATTACGTTTTATTAAAATCATGCTTATTTTATGCCAGCTACAATGAAACACCAACTTTATTGGAAAAAAACTGCCTTTCCAACATCCTTGCAAATAAGAATTCCTCGTTAAAATGTATTGCGTAACATTCTCCAGTAAAACCATTTGATAGGTGCAACTATTTTGAGCTACGGATAATCTTGATAAAGTTTCTACATTCGCCAGTTATTTGCTCTGCGGCAGGAATATGAAGGCAAGCACACGTGGCCGAGAGAGTGAGGGCGTGCTTTTTCTTTTGCTAGACAATAGCTTCCCCTCTCGATGGCATGTAAGGGGAGGAAAAAAGGTGTGAGAGAGAGAGAGAGAGAGAGAGAGAGAGAGAGCACGCAAAGTCGCCACGCTGGTTACTAGGTAACCACTTCCCCTCTCATGAAGCGTTGCTCAGCAGCTGTGTTGGGAAGACAACATGCCGCAGAGCAGTAATAAACGGTGGCACACGTGACGTATTTCACATCAATTTACTAGACGTTTGCATAAACAACCAGCTTAAAAACAATCATTGCGGGAAATCTTAGGTGACGGTACTGAAATATACTTCAATTGATGCAACATCCGATAAATGATACAAGCGGTTAGCTTTATCATTATTTATGTAAGAGTTTTGCCGAGACCACTGAAAATTAACTGTGGATACGATTTATTGGCACATACATTTTCAGTACGAGAGTCGACTGTACAATCTCATGAAATGTGGTTTAGTACCGCATCTCATAACATAGAGTAAACTCCCTTACGAGAATGACTTTGTAAAATTACTACCCTCGTAAAAATCTCAACTAATCTATTTTAACCCCATGAAGACAGTGCTTAAACATCTCTCGCGTATTATCAAAACAATATTTATAAGAAATATTAATTTAATTTATTAGGTAGAGGTATTACATACAAAATTTTACCCCAGACGAGTAAACTTTATAATCCCTTGTCGCCAAAAATTGTTATTAATATCGAGCAGCACGTTTTACTGAGTGCAGTGTTAACTTGCATGTGCTTCTTGCAGGAAAAATAAAAAGGATTTTTTACGAAAATATTAATTTATTTCAAAAGATAAACCTCTTTTGAATAAACTTCCTTCACTCCTTCAGTGTTATTTGTTACTAATTATTAAACAGCGTGACAAGCCACGAGGCGATGTCCTTGGCTCATTGTAGCTTGAGCCTCTGTCACTACCCCTGTTCTGTGCCGATACATGCTGTTGTTAACACGTCCTCCACATCCTCTCTACGCCTCAACACTAGAAGTGTGTTCTGCCACCTGTCAGACGGCAGCCTGCAAGCCACCGCCTGCGGTGGGTGGGCCACCGCCTGCGGTGGTTGGGCCTCCGCCTGGCCAAGGCTGCGCTGGGCCGGCAGGTATGGCACGTGAATCCTCAATGCACAGGAGGGTTTGTTATCCCCATTCTCTCGCCACTCCATGTGTCCCTTGCTTGCCACAGCCCTCGGAGCAGTATATAGGCCACAGACCGGCCATTTTCAAAGCAGTTCACTGTTAGTCATTCCCCAGCCTGAGCTCTGTGACACATGTCTAGTTGTCATCCTCGCTTACATCAGTAACTGCATTTTCGAGCACGTTCACTGGGAGTAAGTCCCCAGCCTGAGCTCCATGTTGTTTGCTAGTCAGCTATCTCTATGGTTTGTAGTTCAGTTTGTACAGTCGGCCAGAGTTCGCCACATGCCCACGCCATTAGACTGTATCGCATGCCTTATGTTATACTTGGTTCTTGCCCGTCAGGTTTTTCTGGGCATAAGTCAGTAGTCAGTGTACTTCCCACCACTATCTTACATTAGACTCACACACTGCTTCACCGCAATGCGAACCTCCATATATCAGGCTCGGAAGGAAGCTCCTTGTTTTCTTGCCAGAGTTGGGTGCTTGACTGCCAGCAGGTCATGTCGCTCTCCAGGGCACTCCCTTGGCAAGGGCATGGAGCATCTTTCCCGGCCTCCCAAGCCCGAGGAGGGAAAACTCCAAGACTCCAGCTGTGCGCCTAACTCGAGCGGTCAGCCGCCCCTCAGACATCAATGGAGAACCGGAGAAGGATATGGTGTTCTTCTCAAGGGAAGTCAGTACCCTCAACCTGATGGTGAGACTTGAGCGATCTTTTCACCCCCTCACTGCAGGTTGACAGTAGACTAGCGTCTAGAGATTATCATGAAGGCACTCCCCTGTGAGACTGTGTGTAGTTACCAACCCTCAACCTGACAGTAAGACTTGAGCGATCCTGTGGCCCCTTTTACTGCTTGTTGACGGGAAGGTAAATGATGACAAACTCCTACAGCATCGGCACCAGTGGGCAATGCCGGCTCACTGGGAAGATTATGCCATATTAGAGTTCCCTTTGACGACCGAGTGCATTTAACATTACCCAGTCGTGCTTGAGCCTGCAGGTTTTAGACAGATCAATCTGCATTTGTACTTCCAGTACATATCACTACCTCCCATGCCTGGTCACCGTGCTGGGAGGAAGAAGGCGGCTAAGACAGCACTTGCCCAGACAAAGCGTGCTGTCAGGTAGGGACCAGCCCTAAACAAATCCCCGTTAACGGATTACATGGCTTTCCAGCTGATGGGGAAGAACTGACGAGTCCACTAAAGAATCACGAAGTGGTTTCAAGTGTGTACAATTTACCAACAATGCATTACTTTATGTTTGTAGGATGTAATTTGAGCATCTTTTCAATAAATATTTCTTTCTAATCACATTTTAATTTTATTTACTGAAATGAGTAATTGTGACATAATTTCATGGAGACCATGTTGTTAAGGTTTAAAAATAATACTTTAAGTATAAAGTACTCTCATTACTAAGTATGGAAGTTAAGGCTTTATTCAAATATTGTATAACAAAATTTTATTGTGTTAATTTAGTTTGATAAGCTCTGAAAAATGTATACCCAAGAGCCTTATACTTGTCTCCCAAAATGTTGAAAACATTTAGTGGCGCAAGGAATTAACTAGCATCGTAAGTCGATGTTCAATCATCTTTGGTGTAAAATCTACATGATGTTTGCATGGAACATTAATTTAATTCAGCATTACAAAAACTGTAATATTGGACGCTCTGTACTTATTTGCACGTGCTAATTCAATTTTTGATGGTGTATTGTGAAAAAATCAAAGCATATTTCATTGAAACAATAATTTATGTTAAACAAGACTTATTCCGAATAAAATGATACCACAAAAGGGTATCTGTGACCTCATTTGTCATCAGTCAAATAACAAAAACTGTAACAATAAACGCTGTCTACTTTCTTTTAAGCAAAAATTCAATAAATGGCAGGTTCTTGCAATAAATTTTAAGATATTTCAATGATATATTAACTTATATTAATAAACATACGTCTTCCGAAAAAATGATGTCACAGAAGGGTATCTGTGACCTCATTTGTTGCCAGTCAATTGCAATAACTGTGACATAGGACACTGCTTACATTTTTCGGATCAAAAATTCATGTTTGATGGCCTTTTGTGAAAAAATCTGACAATATTTTAACAAAATATTAATTTATAAAAATAAACAGATGTCTTTTGAATAAAATTATACTATAGGATGGTATCTGCGACCTCAATTGTCGCCATTCAGTTACAAAAATGTTAAACATTGGACAAGGCGTATGTTTTTTGGCTTGAAAATTCAATGTTTGGTGTAGTCTTGCGAAAAATTCTGCCCATATTTACAAAGTGCCTCAAAGCATCCTGACTAGGGAAAGGCAGTTGGGCATCTACAGTCAAATTTCTTTGACACGACACATGATAAAAGCATAACAATTTCTCAAATGGATACTCGTTATAACCAAAAAAATTAAAAAAAAATGATAAAAACCTAAGGTTATTTGTAAAAACGGCAAACATACCATATTTACCAGTGTATTACTCCTGTCCATTTAAAACCTTTACGAGCAAAATTTAAAGTGCTTCCAAAGGAAACTTGTTTCGTCAAATCTATTTTGTTTTTGTGTTAAAAATGGTAAGACCAGACCATGTGAAGGTTACACACATACAAGCAGTGCAGCAGAGAAATGTTAACTAACAGCACTAGTGTTCACATGCTTTATATTTGGTAAAAAAAAAAAACGCAGCTAACCATTTGAGAACACACAAAATTGCAAATAAAGTCAAGAAGGCAAGATTTATGGAACTGTTAAACAATCCAGATGTTAAAAAGCGTATACATTGTATAAACATAAACAAAATAATGGCAATTAATGTACATGCAGATGCTCCTAGTGGGAGTTAGTGTCGTTGGCCGGCATCAGAGCCTCCCTCCCCTCCCCAACCACCCACAATTACCAAA
>NQII01000477.1:499837-532730 GCA_002778355.1 Clitarchus hookeri
CCCTGGAATGTATAGTTTATCCTTTGACTTACATGGAAACAAAGAAGGCTTGGAGGAATGTATCTATCAGCTAGCAGTGTTGCTTACTGAAGGAGAGGGCTGAGTGATAAAGAGAGAGATAAGGAAGAGGAGTGATGATGTAAGAGCATGACATGAGATAACAGACTTTTCCCCTACACTACCTTCTAAACATCACCAAACAGTTTATGACTACTTTTTTTTTTTTACACCCCAGAAAGTTTTTCCTTTGTTTTGGGAAAAAAGGGTGTGCTTTACGCAAGTAAATACGGTAGTTATTTTTGTAACGACTGAGTTTTGCCATTGCTGTGTAGAAACGAGAACCAAGTAGTTGTCAAACCTTAAGAACCGGTATAAATTGGAACCGAACCGACCCATCCCTAGTAGTAATGTGTTAGATCAAGATAATGTTTTATATGGTAAAATTTACTCAACGTTAAGTACATCTTGTTGTGCAAATGAATTACAAATGAGTAATTGGAATGAAATTTATCTATACAAATATAAACTGTTTGCAATAGAAGTACAAGAGTTTTTGAATGGACTGATTCATTCTAGCATCAGGCTCATTACCATACGTACTCATGTAGTAGAGTAATAAAAGAAAAAAGTTGTATTAGGCACAGCTTGGCTTCCAGGCATTTCATTTATCTTGGGTAAAAATACTTCTCAGGCTGGCTTATTGCTGTGAGCTCTCTCTTAAAACTTTACTTAATTTTTACCTGGCTCATGGCCGAAAACACCACTGGCAATTAGACTGCAAAACACTATTAGCACAAAAGCAAAATACTTCACAACAAAACTATAACATATACTGTCTCTTTCAATTACATGATGAGCCAGTGCACATACTGAAAGCATAGCTGTGACCAAGTTCTGAAGGCTACAAGACAGAAGTAAAGATGAGCTGATGTGCCGTTAGATTTCTGGTTACATTGAAGCTCATTAAATGACCAGGCATTTCCTTAGCTTACTGGTTTCCTTTACGCTTCACAACACTTTGGACTAGGAGTTTTCTCTGCTTTTTATACACTGGGGCTTTGCTTCTGTAACTTTTCCTACTCTTATGTGCTATACTAACTACATTACCATACGTCGAGCTATTCTATTACCTATGCTAAACTCTCCCACTGATTCTTAGTCGGAGTAGCACACACGGCGAGGCAGAGGCTCTCACCGGGTGTGCTGATGCGAAGACAGCAGCAACACACACAAAGTCTTTGGCTTTAAGCGGGTGAGGAGTTGGAGTAATCTCCCCACACAGAGTCTTTCGCTCTGAGCGGGACCAGCCAGCTGAAGGTGGGAGTGCTGCACCACGGCATCTCAGAGTAATGCAGTGCTAAGTGCTCCCTGCATATTGGTTGGCCCACCAGAGGTATGCTGGAGTGATTTCTTCTCCCTCTGGTTGGTGCTGGTCCCGGCGAAGGCAGGTGCTGTGGTGCTGGGGACGTCGGCAGTGTGGAGGGAGTAGTTGCCCGTACGTGGGGTACAGCGGGGCTGGTGGCTAGCTTCGCTGTGTCTGGCAGTGTGTGTCTAGCTACACGCTTTGTGCTGTGACTGTGTTTCTCTGTGTTGTGCCACTGCTTGTTGCAGGCTGCCTGACTCAGTTGTGCCTGCATCCATTGTACGTATTCTACTCCTCTTCGTTGATGCAGGTTGGGCTGGTTGAATTGTTGCCAGGTCACTGGCTTCCTCTTGGTTGCTCCCATCTACAATCACCTCTGGTGACAATCAATAATGACTTGTTGCTCTGATAACTATGTCTGTCCTACGATAACCGTTTCTCTTAGCTCTTTCGCCACATGGAATTTAGTTGGAATGGTTTTGTCTGCACACCTCAGTGTAAGCATTAGTTNTGGTTTTGTCTGCACACCTCAGTGTAAGCATTAGTTCCCCTTCTGTAGGCTGTAGGTAGGCGAGCCCCCTTCTGGGCCATGTAAATGGTTGTACCTTCCGCAGACTGTATCTTATCCTTGTACTCGTGGGGTATGGCTCTTGTCTGAATGAAATTGGCATTGGTGATTGTGTCTAGGGTCGCCAGGACCTCAATTGCCCCGATGAGCACTGTGATACAGGACCTCCCCTTCTGCATCAGTTGGGGGTTTGGTGCCCTTTTCAAGTTCGGTGTGTCTACTGGGCCCCATCTGCCTGCCCTGCTTCTTCTGTTGTAGTACTGGGCAATCTTGGTGGAAATGCCTTGCGTGGCAATGCCAGCACTTGGTCACCCAGGTGGTAAGGGCAGTAGTCAGTTCCTTCAGCTTCCCTCTTGTAGGGGCTTTCGTGGTGACTGCTCTCACCATAGGTGTAGGGCTAGCTTTGGTTTTAGCCTGGGCTCTGCAAATGTTGGCCAGGTCTATTTCTTGAACTCGTGTCCACTTCACTGTGTGCNAGCTTTGGTTTTAGCCTGGGCTCTGCAAATGTTGGCCAGGTCTATTTCTTGAACTCGTGTCCACTTCACTGTGTGCTATAGTGTTCTGGACTCAGGATTGCGTAAATGGGCTTAGATTTCTGGCAGCAATAAACAGGTGATTAGTTCTACTGCATCAAGCTCCTCTCGCCCGGGATGGACATGCTGAAAGATTAACGCCTTGCGACGGATCAAGATTTCGCCCTCGTCGCCCTCTTCTTGAACCTGGCCGTACAGGTTTTCTGTGAGTTGGGCCACCATGCAAGGGCCTGAAAAATAAGCTATTAGCCATTTTGCGAATTGATCCCACCTGGTGACGAACTCTCCGTAATGCAGGGCTGCTAGCTGTCACTTTTATCACTTCCTCACTTTTTTTGTGCTAGTCACTAATTTCTCCCTTTTTGAGAGGGTTGGTCACTATGGTCACTAGTGTTTACAATATAGAGTGCATTATTATATTTTTCCTACGTAAACACAAACTGTAAGCATCTACTTAAAAGATTTTGGCATTCAGTTCTATAAACATGTTTAGATCATTTATCATTTCCTGAAAAAACTCTGAAACATAGTAAACTTGCTACACCATTTCGACCGATCGTAGTTTCGACAATTTTAAAGTCAATTTGGATTTTTTTTTATTGTTTAACTAGCACTGCAGTTTGCCATGTTCAACAGTGAGATATGGATTAACAGCAATGAGAAAGTGTGCAGTGCGGTCGCTTTTTGTTTCCGTGGTTGAATCTATAGCAAATTCTGTAACCTTTGTGGTTTGTGGGTTACTCTGTTGTTTGCCGTCTACATAAGTGAAAAAGGCCATTCATTCTTTCTGGTGTAACATGCGTATTTTTTTTTTTAATTGGTAGGAAATTTGGTAAACAGGGTTGTTTGGCGATCGTGGCTACTCTGGTGTTTGTAAACACACGGTAAACAGTTTGCCTGTGTTTGTCATATCTGGCTACTGTAATCGGGAGGTTGGTAACACTGTTTGGTAACCAGAAGTTGTTTTCTGTTTGTGGCTGTGCTCGTGTTTATTTTCTTTTATTTGAATATTTTAGTGCTCTGTACATTTTTTTGCTTGGTCATATGGAGAAATATTCTGTTGTCCTAAAAGAAGATGGTTCTATATTTTGTGATGAAAACGAAAAAAGTAAATCAGACACTAATAAATGTTTATCTAATGTAGCTGCAGCAACAATTCAATTTCTTAAGTTCCCGCCATAAGTTGGTTATATTTTGATAGTAAGCATTCATTTTCACGCTAGTTTGAGAATGCATGTGAACAGCTTGTTAAGTACTGATTCAACTTCGAAGTTCTCACCAGATGTTAGTCTTCTTTGATTATTAACATGCTATTGTGCATAGAATATTTGTTGGATGTTTCACTGTAATATGCCACTTTTCTTAGAATATGACCTTGATTCGGCCGAGTGAAAATAAAGAGAGGTGCGCGGAAAACAGAGTCGTCTCCATCTGCCTTTTTTCAATTTTGGTTTTTGAGGTTAGGTATTTATTAGAATCAAATATTCGAAGTGTCATGTTATTTCTGTGGCTTCCCTCAACAATTTATGAGTAAGTAATTTTATCACATTGAAAATTAGATGAATTGGTTACGAAGCAACTGTTTTATGGACTGAATTTATATGTGGATGAATAAGAAAGATGATAATGGATACTTTGTCAGGGAGTGGAGTAAAAAAAAATAATAAATTGGTTTGCATAGTGTGTGGTTCCATTATCAATATAATATCCAAAGGTTTTCAAGCTGTTGGGCAGCATGCTGCAACAGAGGTTCATAAAAAATAGTGCAAACAAAAACTTTCCCCATATCAGCTGCAGCTGTCTGCAGCATGACCATCAACATCTGCCTCTGTCTTAAATGAGGTAACTGGGGGAACTGTGCATATTTATATTTATAGTGTCAAGGACAGGGCTACAGCTGCAGAGCTCTATTGGGTGAAGAAATGTGTAATTAGTAACTACTCAGCCTCATCATATGATGGTATAGGGGAACTTTTTGCCAGTGTGTTCAATGTTGGTGTTCCTGATTACTTTTCACTTAGTAGGGGAAAAGCAAATTATCTTCTGACATATGACTTGGCTCCATATTTTAGACAGGATTTGTTGAATGACTTGAGTAGAGCTTATTATTCATTATGCTATGATGAAACCACCAACAGTGCCAGCAGCAAAGATTTACAGATTGGTGTGAAATATTGGTCCAGGAGAAAAAAATAAATCACCTCTCAGCACTCGCAGACATTTTTTATTGGTAGTGCTTCTTCGGAAGAACTTTTAACAAAAATAAATTTAGCTATTGATGATGCTAGTCTGCCACAACATAAGCTTTTAATGCTGGGAAGTGATGGTCCAAATGTCAATAAAAAGGTGGAAAGGCTTGTAAGTGAATACTTGACTTTGTGCNTTTAATGCTGGGAAGTGATGGTCCAAATGTCAATAAAAAGGTGGAAAGGCTTGTAAGTGAATACTTGACTTTGTGCAGGAAAACCACTTGTAATGATTGGGACATGCAATATTCACACAGTATACAGTGCTTTTTTTGCTGGCTTACNTGTGCAGGAAAACCACTTGTAATGATTGGGACATGCAATATTCACACAGTATACAGTGCTTTTTTTGCTGGCTTACAGGAATTAAGAGTGGATGTTTCTGAACTGAGATATGCTGTTTATGAATTTTTTTATGGCTGGTCTGTAAGAAGAGAAGATTAAGAGAAGATTACAGAATGATTCGAGAGGAGCTCAGAACTCCAAATCATAACTTATAAAACATGTTGGGATCAAGATGGTTTACACTTGAAGCAGATGCAAGAAGACTGACTGAACAGGGGAAGCTCTCCAAAAGTACTTCTTGACATTTATTCCTAAAAAGAGAAATAATTTGATCAAAACCAAAGGTAACAAGAGGATACTAAATGTTCGTAAGGACCATACTATGAAAGTACAAATTCTTTTTGTTTGCTCAGCTGCTAAAATTTTTTAGTTTGGTGACATGTTTCCTTCAGAAAGAAGAACCTTTAGTACATTTATTGCATGATCTCTCAGTCAGTTGGTGAAAGTGCTAATGGGAAGAGAGTGTAAACTTGAAAAGATTAAGGAACTGGATGCAAATTATGTTTTCAAGCCAGAAAATCTTTTGCCTCTTCAAGATGTTGTGTGTGGAGATGAGACCAGGCCTCCAATCAGGGCTAACCCCTGTTTGGCCGTTTCATCTCGCCCTGCCCTGTGGCGAGGCATGTGAAGTAAATAGAGCAGAGAGGAAGACAGTGAGGGTTCCGTAGAGAGAGGCACTACCTGAAAGGAAATGGGTGTGGGCAGGTGGGTGTAAGTGGAAGGCCTGGCTATTTGCCTCCTGCAAGTAACTTGGCTGGGTGGGAAGTCACCAGCAGACCCAAGCACTTAACTGCAGGTAACAATAGCAGGGTATGGGGCTACTGCTCCTGTGTTACACAGGAAGGCAGGTAGTCGCCACAGATCCTCTTATCATGTAGATTTGGGACTCCCTGTAGGGGCAGCTGTTGGCCTCTCTGCGTGTGGGTTGGCTGGGCGGGAAGTTTCCGGCAGGCCCAAGCACTACAGAAGGGTACGACAGTTGTGTGGACCACCGTTCCATAGAGACGGGGCTCCCAATAGGAGTGGATGGGATCCGGTGTCTGCATGTGCCTGCTCCTGCAAGAGTATCTGAGGAAGCAAGGTGCTGAAAAACAGTGGCTGCGAGTGATAACTTGACCAACTCAGTTTATGTCTGTTTATTGCCAAGGCAGTAAATACACATAACCAGCCTGCACTCTGACTAGGGCCTGAAGGGCGGTCCTAGAATGCAAACCAGTTTGTGACCCCGTAACTCTGTAGACGCGGTGGTACGGGGTGCGAGGGTAACCCCAGTCAAGTGGTACTCAGACTCTTGACTACAAAGTGCATGGCTAGCGAGGTAGCAGAGAAGCGCTGCAAGCTTCACATCATTGCATTCTAGTCTGAAACAATGAGAGACTTTCTACAACAAAGCTGCAAGTGTCGGCCTCGAATTTGAGATTGCGTGTCTCTTATTTACATGAAACAGGGCCAGCACAAGGGGTGCAGGATGTAGCGGAGGAGGAGCAGAGCAAGAAGCAATGAAGGTGCTGCTGAGATGGCCGAAGTCGGCCGGCGCACTTCCCCTTTACAGGTAAGGCTTGAGTGGTAAGCAGGCCCAATGCCTGTAGTGGATTGCGGGCTGACAGGAGGCATCAGCTGGTCCGCTGAAACCCTGGCGAAGCTCTGTGGCGTGTATTGCTAATGTCNGATTGCGGGCTGACAGGAGGCATCAGCTGGTCCGCTGAAACCCTGGCGAAGCTCTGTGGCGTGTATTGCTAATGTATCTTCTCAGAGGAAGCAGCATCTGTGGTGAGGCTAGAGCCTGTAATGATGACGCCTGATACATAATCCCAGGATGGTCAGTTTGTATATACAGCCAAAAGAAACAATGCCAATAGGAAACACAGTAAACGAGACCTGTAGTGCCAATCATTCTCCGAGGACTGTTCTTCCCACCTACNGATTGCGGGCTGACAGGAGGCATCAGCTGGTCCGCTGAAACCCTGGCGAAGCTCTGTGGCGTGTATTGCTAATGTCTCTTCTCAGAGGAAGCAGCATCTGTGGTGAGGCTAGAGCCTGTAATGATGACGCCTAATACATAATCCCAGGATGGTCAGTTTGTATATACAGCCAAAAGTAACAATGCCAATAGGAAACACAGTAAACGAGACCTGTAGTGCCAATCATTCTCCGAGGACTGTTCTTCCCACCTACNAACAATGCCAATAGGAAACACAGTAAACGAGACCTGTAGTGCCAATCATTCTCCGAGGACTGTTCTTCCCACCTACTAAAATGTCCAGACTTAAAAATTTGTGGATAGGACCAGAGGTACTGAATAATAAGCATTCCCAATCCTAGGGTATAGAGGTGTGTGAATAGTGGATTTTGATGTTCAAATCAAATAGTAATATTTTTCAATAACATGCTAATAGTTTCGAAGTCAAAAAGTTACCAGTAAACATTTTATTTCATTTATATATAAAAATAACTGTAATTTCATTGAAAACACAACAAACCATTCCCACTAAAATATAACCTACATCTGTAAGTGCAGTACATTCAGACCCCTATTTTACGAGGCCTCGCGGTTCCTGAAAATAGCCTCGCAAAATTGATGCCTTCGTAAAATCGCTGCAGGAGCGCCCTTCCTTCTCTGACTATCTCTCTCTCACTGTATTTCTCTCTGGCCAGATGCCAAGACCAGCAGTAGCTCTGTGTGTGCGCGTGCGTGCATGGGTGTGTCACACAACATATGCACCAATGCCAGCCCAGTAACAGCCGGTCGGCCGAGATCTCGCCAGCCGGTCTGGCAGGCTACGCATGACGCACATGGCATGCAATTCACACACCGTGTTGAGACATTTTGACATATACAAATAAGTTTTATTGTCATATGTAAGTTTTATTACCCAGTTTAATTATTCATATACTTATCCCATGGTAAAATAAACTTTTTTTTTTTTTCGGCAAAAGTGAAAAACTGCATAAGGGTTGCACCCCATTGTTTGGACACACAAAATCTGCATTAAATGTGTGACCCATCCTCGGGTAAACACTGTGTACCCCAGAATGGCATATACAACCTTCCTTTGTCACAAAAAAAAAGNTGTGTGACCCATCCTCGGGTAAACACTGTGTACCCCAGAATGGCATATACAACCTTCCTTTGTCACAAAAAAAAAAGAGGAAACATCGGGCGCCGTGTTACTTTATTAAGCAAGCACAAAGTTCATTACTAGTAGCTTCTTGCNAAAAAAAAAGAGGAAACATCGGGCGCCGTGTTACTTTATTAAGCAAGCACAAAGTTCATTACTAGTAGCTTCTTGCAGAAAATCAAACAATTTATTAATGAAATATTAATTTATTTCAATAGACAGACGAACGGACGTCTTCCGAATAAAATTATACCCCAGAAAATTGTATAGATTTTCCCTTGTCACCCAAAAAGCGTAAACACAGTGGTGCACACTCATTGTGCATACATTACGTAGACAGCACAACATCCATATTTAAACATTCATCACACTGGCAAAGTTGTTTTTATTGCACAGGTAGGTGTGATGTCTATCTCAGAAGTGCAGACAACGTAAAATATTAGCCGTTATGATAGGTTCTTATCATTTCCCAATAGGTTCTTATCATTTCCCAGTTTTTAGAAAAAAATAATTTCTTAAACATTTATACACAAACACAAATGGTTATACTATACAATTAATACAATAAATACAGTCAATTCCAAATGCAATTCGAACTCGAAAACCACAAAGAGAAGCCAAAATCAAACTTATAAAATCATCAAAAAATGTATCCAATAGCCAAGCACAGTGCTCACAATAACTAACTGAAATGGTGTAATGATTGTGACTGTAAGGGCTGAAGGGGCAAAGATGAGGGTGGGGGTAATGCAAGCTGTTATTGGCTGGCCTCGTCGCTGTCGCCACAGGAAATAAGCAGGCGGAAACAGTAGCTGGGTGTGGGCGAGAGTGAATAAGGGTGAGTGGGAGAGGGTGGATGAAGAACAGAATACAGTATGACATCACGTGTTGCGCAGCACAGGGCAGGCTAACCTTCAGGCACCCTGCGGTGCACTTGTTTCAAAACACCACTGCCACATTTAAAGGGTGTGGGTTGTTTTTTTTTTTTTTTTTTTTTTTTCCTCCCCAATTAAGAGTAGCAATATTAAAATCCATATATTTTATTGCTGTGGACTGGTAGACGTATTTTTTATTGATTTTCGTTGCAATGTTTTTACATTTTTTCCTAGGACTTTTCGTCCATTTTTGCAATTTTTTGGTGATTTCTGAGAATGGTCTTGTAAAATTGCTGCCTCATTAAATTGGGTACTCGTAAAATTGGTGTATGGCTGTATATAATTTTTACAAAATTATTTTCTACGTTTTGAACTTAAAAAAATAATTCTCCAAAATGTAATAATTAATAAATGCTGCAAATGCACTGTGTGTGCGTGCATGCACGTGTGTGTGGGACACTTCAGTGGCTCATGTCCACAACGATAATGGAGTACTGACTGTGGCCCGTGCTCGAGTGGCTTCCTCTCTTTGGTTTGAATATACCCTAGCGGTACCCGGTTCCTGCTCAACAGCACGCTTTGCTGGGAAAGTGCGATCTTAGCTGCTTTCTTCCTCCCAGCACGGTGACCAGGCATATGGGTACTGGTAGGTACTGAAGGTACAACCAGTACAGATGGAGCTGTCTGAAGTATGTAGGCTGAGGCATGACTGGGTAATGTATAAGGTCTTGTACTCTGTCGTCAAAAGGAACTCTGGTCTGGCGGGGTCTTCCCAGTAAGCCGGTAATGCCCCCTGGTGTTAATGTCATAGCAGTTCGTCCCCGCTTACCTTCCTGTCAACAAGCAGTAAGGCGGGCGATAGGATCGCTCATAGTCTTACTGTCGAGTTGAGGGTTGATAGCTACACACTGTCTCAGAGGGGAATGCTGCCGTGGCATTTTCAAGAGGCTAGTCTACTGTCAGCCAGAGTGAGTGGGCCGACAGAATCACTCTGAGTCTCACTGTCACGCTGAGGGTACTGACTTCCCTCGAGAAAAACACAAAGTCCTCCTCTGATTCTCCTGTGATGTCTGAGGGGCGGCTGACTGCTCGAGTCAGGTACAACAGCTGGAGTCTAGGAGCATTCCCTCCTCGGGCTTGGGAGGTCGAGAAAAACTCTTTATGCTCTTGCCAAGGGAGTGCACAGGAGAGTGGTGTGCCCAACTGACATAACACCCAACTCTGGTAAGAACAAGGAGCTTCCTTCAGGACCTGATGTATTGAGGTTCACGTCACAGTGAAGCCATGCATGAGTCTAATGTAGGAAAACTGTAGGTAGGGTAGCTATGAAAGTAGAAGGCTGACTTGAGAGCAGGTATCTTTAATGGCAAAAATGCCGAAGGACAGACTCCCAACCTATGCCCAAAAAAGCATGACGGGCGGGAACCAAGCGTAACATAAGGTGCACCATGCAGTCTAATGGCGCGGGCACATGGCGAACTCTGACCGACTTTACAAATTGAACTTTGTGCTATAAAAATAGCTGGCTAGCAAACAATGCGGCGCTCAGGCTGGGGTCCTGCTACCAGTGAACTCTCTCTAGAATCTGGTAAGTAACATAAACAGGGTCGACATCTTGACTGGTTTCACAGAGCTTAAGCTGGGGAGCAGGGTCCCAGTGAACTGCCTCGAGAATTGCTGGTCTGTGGCCTATATACTGCTCCGAGGGCTGTGGCGAGCGAGTGGGGTAACCAACCTTCCTGCATGTAGAGGATGCATATTCAGTGTCTGCAGGCTGTCATTTGGTTGGTGGATCATCACACTTCCAGGGTTGAGGCGTAGAGAGAATGTGGTGGACGAGTTAGCGACAGCATGTATCGGCACAGAACAGGGGCAGTGACAGACGCGCAGGCTACTAGGAGCAGAGAATGTCACCTCGTGACATGTTAAAGTAACAGAGGTTAAAAAAACTCTCCTCATAAAAATTGGTACTGAACGGGTAGTGCCCTAGTCACTTTAATCAACTAACTACCTGCCGCAAGTGTACACTATGGAGTGAAAAATGTTTCAAGATGAGTGGCGTAAGTTTGTGTGGATATTGCATGCTTGAAATTTATGCCAGATATGCAGAACATGAAAAATACTGTCAACTTGATGAGTTGTTTTAACTGAAATTAGTGGCATTGCTTGACAAAAAGGCTGTTTTGGTGTTTTGGTGAAACAGTGACTGCCTTAAAGCCTTGCTTATTGCATGGCGTGCCAGATATATTTATACACACAAAAAATAATGTGGTTGATGATTATTACAAGATTGTCATCATAAGCTGTTTAATAGAGTGTATCTAATCAAAGATGGTCCTTGCTACAGGTGCCGGATGCTGTGTCGAGCCATGGCAGCATACATCTTAGCTCAGTTTCAGGACTCTGATGACATCAAGATACGGACCTCCCCAAATGCTCCCAAAGCTGTCTCGTACACTACACAAGATAATAGGTAATGCATTTTGTTCAGTGACTTTAGCTCCACATTCTCAAAGTCTTACCTTAGCGTACATTTTTTTTTAAATCCTCTAATTTCCGTCTATTTAATTTTATCCTTCATTTCTTGCATATTTTATACACTATAATTAATTTCTGTAAATATGTTTCTCATTTCTATATACATACTTACTCTTTTTCTGTTTTGTCAATTTTTTGTTCACTTTGCATTATTATATCAATTTTAATATTTTTTTCTCCTTTCATGTTACAGATTTCTATATTTCTGTTTTGTAGGTAACAGAGGCAATGTAGAAAGCTAAATTAATTTCTGATTTTGAAGTAAGGTATTACATATATGAACAAAGCAAGTGTAAGTCTTAAATTTAACCACTCTCCATTACAAAAATACATTGCAAGAATATTACATTTACCCTGTGGTAAAAACAGCTAGTTCATATCAACTATGGTAAATATAAAAAAGAATCTGTTGACTTAACTCTGACAACTGCTCAGTTGTGGGTTTATGGCAATGTTGAGTCTGTTCCCTTTCACACAGTGAGATCACATTTAGAAGCCATATCATTCAAACCAAATAGTTCAGACAGATATAGTGTGTGTTTATTTTCAGTTTTTGTTGCATGTATTTACTGATGGGGGATGGCAAACAAAAATGAATTTATAAGTTGTCAATGATTATTAGTTATTCTAATTTTTATAAGTTTTATATAAACGATGGTTACTTGTCGAAATATCCGCTGTAAGATTTGCTATTTGCTACGTTGTATTTCACCGTTAATGTGTGTGAGTTTCCATGTGTGCAATACAGCATTCAGATATAGGATGCCCAGGAAAAATGATAACACTGCATGAAAAGATGCTACTCAGTAATTTTCAGTTATGATGTCAATTCGCTCTACATAGCATTAATTTATATAGCCATCATCAGTTGTCATTATAGTGAGGTTTCTCTGTATTTACAAGATACGTGTTTTGTAAGAAGCAGTAACCCAATCATAAAATTGACGTGTGACATCGGGTGGCTGATGGCGACGTCGTGGTCGGGCAAGGTTTTGACGTGTCGGTTAGAAACATGGGTGATTCAAACGGCTGACCTTAACGGATGACCGGGCGCGTTGCATGATGGCATGGTAAAAAGTCAAACTTGAGCTTAACGGTCCTGCTTACTGGGTGGCACACAACCATGGGTTCACCTGTGCTGGAGATGGCCCGGAGTGGCTGCTGCCGCTACTGTAGTTGACTGGAACAAGTGCCTGACCTGGGGTGGCGGTGCTGCTGTAAGCCCAGAGAGGGCTGCTGGTTCGGCGACACTGGAACCAGGGATTTGCGATCCCTAGTGGAACGGGCCGTTCCTGTCAGAAGTCTCTGACGAGTGGGTGTGGTCGGCCGATGTTGGGTATATGTCCAAAGGTGGGCATTCCTCCATAACCAGTCTATCACTCCTGCCGGCATCAGTTCAGCGCGTTGGATGGAGTGAATTGGCTGGACTATCTGACTGACAGCCCTTGGATTGTGTTGCTATTGGTTGTCGCTCTGCCTTGCTGGGCATCAGGTGCACAGTACAGGTGGCCGTTGACTGGGTGTGTTTTTATGATGTACGTGCGCCTGGTTAAGGGAACCTGCAGTTCTACTCTAGGTTCGGTAATGGTTTGTCAAAGACCCGGTCTCCTACTTTACCCTGGTGGGCTGACGTCTACAGAGGATAAAATCACAGTCACCCTAGAAAATCGCACTCAGAGGTTTGAGAGAAAACGTGTTTATTCTGTGAGAAATAGACACAGTGGCCCATACTACCTGCTAACTAATAAGGAACTGAGCGGAAGTTAACTACATACACCAGGTGAAAGGGACCTGGGTCTAATCTGAACAATGCAGATGCGGCTAGGTAGCTATAATAACAGTCCCTAACCATCTCAATACTGTCGTCCGGAAGGGACTTCAAGGGCCACTACCAGAAGGGTAGTGTGGTTGCCATTACCAGAAGGGTAGGCTGTTCAAGGGGTTCAAAGACTTCTTCGGGGTTCACTGGTGCAGGTCTTGAAGAGCTTCTGGTAGGTTGTGAAGACGTTGCGGTCAGCAGAGAGCCCCAGCACACGATGTGGTGGAGCGTGCTGCTGGATATGAACTGAGAAGTATAACTGGAGAACAACTGACTTACCTTGGCGGTGCACGGCCATATATTCTACATGCCCGCGGGCTCGTCTGGGGTGCGGGCGGCGAGCTCTTCCTCCCTTGTCGGAGCTTTGCTCTCTAGCACAATCCCTTGGCCTGTGGCCGAACTATGCACCTCTGTAATGCTGGGTTGCCATGGTTGCGCGAGCTTAGGCGCCTAACTCGGCTGCCTCTATCACACGTTGAGGAGTGGCATGCTGTCTGACATAAGGGCGAACGATCTTGGCTGACGTTAATGGGTGCCCCCACAACAAGGGGCGTACTTTTAGGCTCTCGTAGCAAGTCGTTCCGGGGTTCAAACCCTGCCTGCAGTAACGTGATGATACGTATTGATGAGGCGAAGTCGTGTTTATATCTATGTCAAATAAGCGTCACGCGTCAAGATGATTTGATGTTTGTCTCTTTACTGTATAAAAAAAAGGCATCAAATGCACTATGTTCTCTTTGTTTCTACCAGATCCATATTACTGTATTAGGTTTCAAAGTCTTTTGTTTTGTACAAAGAGAAACAAAACACTCATTGAATGCCATTACAGTCATAACTTAAAATTGCAACCATTCTGGGTTCCCAGGAAAATGGTCGGTGCTTCGGAAGAGTCATTTGATTTTGGACTGATTGTGACCTACCCCTGCTTTCTATACGCAAAAATTGCATTTCAATTTTATTTAAACCTCAAAAGGTCAAAAATTTTGTCGTTGTTCAATCATTTCTAGAGCGAAAATGTGTTGTTTTAATGAAATGTTAAAAATTTTTAATATTTAAGTCTTCCGAGATAAACTGTACCTTACACAAAAATAATAGTCTCACTAAAAAAAACCTAAACACAGTGCACAGAGCAGCTTTTAGTGAGTGCTATCTACATTTTCACTGGCATCTTGCAGGAAAGTCAGTTGATTTATTATTTAAATTTTAACTTATTATCACAGGTCCATTACCTGGTGGTGAAAGGTAGATATGCTAACGCAGTTCCAATTAGCGTGGCACCCTTCACCGTCTCTCTGAATAATTCCTGTCCCAACCTTGTCACAGTGATTGATGAGGGGAAGGTGGCTGGCTGGCATGCCCTCCCTCCAGCAACAAAGAACAAAGAAAGCTGCACGTGCCCCCGATCCAATTGATACTGTGTTCTACCTTGCCAGTTGCCACTAGGAATCTGAATGGAAAGGTGAACTATTGATTCATAAGCATCGATATATCAAAAAAGAACCAATATTTTACATCAATATATCGGTGCAGAAATATTGATATTTCTGTTATCTATATATTAATATTAGTATACATGTTTGAATACAAAAATGGAAATAAAACAGAATTTGTGGTAAAAAAAAATTTCTGGTTTAACATATAATAATGCAATAAGTAATTTTTACATATTTTAATTATATTTTTGTTTAGAGTAAATATATTTTCACATTAGTGTAAATACTTCTTGTTCTGTATATTGTTGTTTACTTACTACATTAATTTAGTCTTACTTTTCATCTTACAACTATAAATAATGGAAAATTCACACCACATCTATCTTGTTAGTAAATCACTATGTTTGTAGGCAACTTTTTCAAATATATAACACAACATACTGTTGTTTTACATTTATTTTGTATTTTACATTAAGAAACTTAATAGTAATATTTGCAAGCGCGCGCTCTCTCTCTCTCTCTCTCTCTCACACACTGCTTCTTGTTACCCCTACTCCGTGGCATCGATGGTGGCTAGCTGCACATGAGAGAGGGTGGTTGTGGGCGATGGCGGCCGAGCTAAGTCAAGTTGCGAAAGTTAACTGGTGATAGTCCATGTGGTATCGTTGCTCGCTTAAGGGCAGACTAACCCTTTTTCTGGACCTCCCACATTCATACATGCGGTGGGAGGGGGCCAGATGAGGTGTTACAGTGGTGATAATGGTCCTGGGTAAGACGTTATGCATCGTACAGTCTATAGTCATGATCCTTCTCATGGACTAGGTATATGTACCCAAAGCTGTTTTGGATGTTCAAGGCATAAAAGCAATAACAATAAGAGTAACAATAACATGTGTGCCTAGTGCTCCATTGTTCTTACATGCATGGCATTGAACAGGCTTGCAGCGTTTCTGTTTTCAGGCTGTATTGTGCAAATTAGGTCTGAAACAGTGTGACTTGTGACTTTATTGCATGCACAGTTGTANAACAGGCTTGCAGCATTTCTGTTTTCAGGCTGTATTGTGCAAATTAGGTCTGAAACAGTGTGACTTGTGACTTTATTGCATGCACAGTTGTAACAACAAGTTTGTCGTTACTTTCTCCTACCCTTTTATGTAAATAAATAAAGTAAGCTCAAAAAAAATTTCATTACTATATTAATGATTTTAGTATTACACTTAATGTACAAAAAACCAAATAGTGGAAGGTTTACATAGTTGGTTTTTACTTTTTCTGGCAAAAATTTGTATTCCCAAAATATTTCATTCCTAAGTTAATGCATATATGCACAAATGACGACTTTACAGAAAATATTTGAGTACATAGTCATCTTAAGGGAGAGTAAACCAACTTACAAACATCCTAAACACAACCTAATAGACATACTGTCACTATTACTTAACATACATCTCATCTGTTATCACCATATTCATTCGCTTTAATGCACAAGCACAATGAAAAGGCACGTTCATTGGCGCCCTCCATTCCTTGCAGTGTTTAGAGCCCACTAGTACTCAGTTTATGAACTATTCATTACTGTTGTGCCACAGGTCATGTCAGAGCAGTTCAACTGCCATTAAGTGTAATGTCTTATGCATTATTCTTTTCTCTTTGATGTATTGATAAGTTACAGCAATTAAAAATAAAGGACAAAAAGGTTTATTATTTTTTTTTTTTAGGCAAAGAACAATGTTTTCTTTTGAAAATTGAAAACTGATAGAATTTGTTTCTGTTTGTGCTTTTTTTCAACGCTTGTTTATTTAACACATTGTATGTTTGGTAACCCTATCTTTCTGCCAGCAATCACACCTACTGTACCACTAATCAGGGGGCTACTCCTCACCTTCTGCTGGCACTTGTGCCACACAAGACAGCTTGCAGTTGTGCTTAGTAAGAGAGTGATGTAGATCATAAGGCACACTAGCCATCATGCTCTTGAAAGGCACAGATTGTGTTTGCTACATAATGCAATAAAGCTTGAAAAATATAATGCCCTGTTTGTTGGTTTATACTCTGATCCCACTGCTCACTATCCACCTACCTGCACAACCTTTCTTAAGTTGTATAAGCATTAGGCTGGCCACAAGAAAGATCAGTACGTAGCCTTGCAAGAACACTTGTGACCAGGGCAGTTGGATTTTACGTGGTGACATGTGAAGCAGTTCCCAAGGCCCAAAAAAAGCTTTGATTCTGAGATGCATATCGCTCCCCTTATCCCTTAACTCATTACTGTTGTGACAAAGTAGAGAGGTTGACTTTGACTACTAGAGAATCAACAATTTAGTACCACCACTGGTCACCCCCTATCACTTCCAAAGACATCCACAAATGTAGAGCTACATTATATGTATGATACAATAGGCAGACGCCAGCACAACAGCTTAACAAAATTGCCCAGTTTGACCCTACAGAATGCACACAGCCTGAAGCACAACTAGTATGCGTCCACAAAGTGCTACTGTACTAAGGGAAAAGCACGAACTATCTAAGCCATAATTTATTACACTCGATGAAGTAAAACAATATACACACTGCCGAGGGCAGAAAGAGGAATCCCAAAGCAAAACCAAACCCCCCTCCCAAAACTCAGTATTATATTCTGGCTCCCAATATGAACATTCATCAGCCAAGAAAGAATCAATCATAGGTAAACATCATTACAAAACCAGAAACCCACAGCACCTGTATCATCGTGTAATTGTAAGTTATAGATACAACTTACTCCGGTCTACTTTAGATAACTCTTCTAGGTCACAAGATTNAAGAAACCCCACAGCACCCGTATCATCGTGTAATTGTAAGTTATAGATACAACTTACTCCGGTCTACTTTAGATAACTCTTCTAGGTCACAAGATTTGTAAGCAGTTTCCATTTTTTCCATATGTATAAATTAAATAAAATCTGTATGTTTAATTACTTGTTTCATGTGGTTTTTACTTTACACTCATAATTTAAACATTACTTTTAATTGATATGTTGTAATGTTTAAAATAATGTAACAGATATAAATTTCTTGCATTTTTAATACCATGTGCTCAGTTTACATGGTGCTGACAGAATTAGTTTAAATGATTTAAACTTGTACTTGTATTTTGTGTTGGCTAAAAAAATTATTAAATAATTATGTATGTGTATAGCAATGAGAAAAATCAAAGACAGGCTATTAATGTTGTTTTGTGATGTGACTGCAGTTCAGAACTGGTTAGCTTGCTGACACACCCAGAGGTGCACAAGGCTCTGGCGGCAATGGATGCACTGACCAGCACGAAGCAGTACCAGGAGTTCAAGAGCTTTGTGGAGACAGCAACACAGTTCATTGTGGACCCCAACAACTCACTACACAATGCCACACAGGTGCTGGGCACACTGTGTGTGCAGCTATACCAGCAGCAGTACCTTCTAGTGCTCAGAGCGTAGTGCTCATCACTCTCTTGCACATGACAGCATGTGGCACTTCTTGCTGACCACCTAACCTGCAGTATTTGTTTTTATTTCTCCCTGTGCAAATGGTTGCCCATTCAAACAAGATTGCCTGTTCAGTACTTTTTAATAGCTTGCTTAAATTGTGATATTTGTCTGAGAGTCAGAATAAGGCTCATCAAGGAACCAGAATTTCAACCAAGCTCTTACTATTGTTCTGTACATCATAATTATAACATTACAATTCCCAAGGTATATGTTTGCAGTTACTGTCCTAATGTTAATTTAATGTACTTCATCAAGTGTGTGTAAATTGCCTCCCTTTGTAGTTCCTGTGTTTAAAACATAGTTTTAAATTTAGAGGATAAATAATTTATTTTATGAAGAATTTTACTAATCCTGTTATGTGAAAAGTTGAATGTTACAGTTAGCATGAGTTTATTAATATACAAATATGGTAAGATGCAACTATATTTAAGAGTGCTTGACAACTCCAGATAACTAATTAATTAAACCTGTATGTGAATTACTTTATTACTGTTGAATGTAAACCATATGATTTACAAACAAAACATTAAGATATACAGTAAAACCCTCTTAAGAAAATCTAATGAAAACCAAACAAAATCTTTTCTTCTTAAACAGGAAAACTTATTGAAGGAGTTAACCAAAAAGTGACATTTCCTTTTCTTTAAATATTCTAAAGTACGGTAAATTGTAAATTATTTGAGTAGAGATGACATACAGTCTTTACTGGGTTTTTTTTTTCCGCAAAAAACTCATTAATGGTTTTCTGTTTGGAACTTTTTTCACGTAGATTGAAGGTGTACTGTAAACTCTCAATTCTAAGACCTTTCATATTTCCCAGGAAAAGGGTAGTTTTTTCGAAGGAGTTATTATTGAAATAACTTTTTTAATTACCTTTGTTTCATGGTTCCCCAAAAAGGATTGTGTTTTGAGAGAGGTGTTATTTCAGGGGTCTTAGAAAAGAAAGTTGGCTGTATTTTTTTTGTAGGTCTCACTGATTTCTCCATTAACAGGTAGCCTGAGTGCACATTTTTGTCCAAACTATTCCATTAATACTGATTCCACCTTTTCATATTTTGCAGTTTTTATCTTCTTTGTACCTACCTGTTCACTAACACGTTGTTGCAATATGGTTTCTTTATTGTAAAATACTGTATTCTAGGTTGATACTGTTATACCGAGCTGTTCTGCAGTTTTTGTGTGTGAGACGTTAGTGCTAATCTCAATTTTGTTAATGAGAAAAAAGTTCAAACATTGTGCCCCACTTACATTTTAAAGAGTGCAAAATCCATTTCCAAAAGCCTTTTTGTACAAAATTTTGAAAATTTATTAACAATATTTTAATTTCTTTCTATAGAAAGGAGTTTTACAGATAAAAATATTTTATCACAACTTTTTACTCAAGTGAAAGTGGTTTGTATTTAATTTTTTCTTTCGATATGGATGGGACTGACATACTGCACATTTGAAATAGCAATACACAACATATTAGTGAGACTGAAAAGATTTGGGCAGTTCTTAACATCAAGGCCTTGAAAGCCAATGAGGGTGAAGTGAGGCAAGTACGTAGCAACGCCGGAATTAAAGGACTAGGTAAATGGGAGATCCCAAGAAAACCCACAGACCACTGATACCATCCGGCTCGATTTCCACAAGCAAAAATCCGGGAGCGACCCTGCCGGGAATCGAACCCGGTTCTCCTAGGTGAGAGGAAAGTCTTCTAACCACTACACTACTGTGGCACCACAACATATTAGACTATAACAGTAAATACGTACATAAGATTCAAAACAAATCACTTTTTGCTTGACACAGTGACTTAAACGTTGCTTGTTTCAACGATGGTATGGTGTATTTTTCATTTAGTCGAGAGGCTCGCTCTTACCAATCACAATTATTAACAATTTTCCATTGAGGCTTCACACAAGACTGAAAAATGTTGCATAAATGTAAGGCTTAGTGCCAAGCCATAAACCGAGCTGCCTTTGGGCTGGAACTTGTCCGACTGCTAACTGCAGGCAAGCTCACCACAGTGTCTCACCACAGTGTGGACATCAAAATAAACAGTGGTAAAAAAATCTGTGCCATATTACAATCATCACAGAGATCTCTCCAACCAAACCATGCTTCACTTTCTACTAAGCTCATACACAGTAATAAATTGATATAAATGCTGTCCAAATTTCTGTTTAAATTTTTATGGTGTAAAATATTAAATCTCGTTAGTAATAAAGGTTGGGTTATCTTCCATTTTTATCACAGTATCCAAGTTTGTATGTGTACCAACTACCAATATCAATATACCGTCATGTTAGATATGTAGTAATCATATATAAAATTAACTNGCTGAAAACAGTATGCAGTGAGGACTTTTTGGATGTAGAAAGTTCAATCCCAACCAACTGCACTGGGTGTGATTTTCCATTCCTTATTGAAGGAAAACTCTACTGTGCATTGAAGTTTTTGGTGAATTTGTATCAAGTAAAATAATTTGTATTTTAGTTTTGGTACTATTTGTATTTCCTGTACAGAAAAAATCATCTAGTGTGGTATTCGCCCTAAAAAAAATTCTGTTTATAAAGTTTAATATAAACTGATTAAAAAATATTATTTTCAGTATTTACAATAACTATTCATAGCAGCCTTCTAAAAATTACTAGTCTTTTCGTTTGATTTTGTAGTTGTATTTTCAACATTTACATGTATTGTACCACAGTTGGTTCAAGGCAGAATCAAGGGATATGCATGAGATATCTGTGACAATTCGGGAAAGTACTTTCATACAGTCAGCACAATAAAATAAGAGCAAATTATTCAAAAATTTTATGGCAGTTAGTATTGTAAATCACTTGAAGGTGTAAACATGAAGGTGTCGCAACAAATACTTTCCCTTAAAAAAAAATATACTTTAAACTTATAAAAAACAACTTTTGAAGATAGGTACAGCGTGCAGTGTGGGTTGAAATAGAGGAGGCAGGAGGGCCTGTTGCCAGTGGGAATTTGTGTCAGTTGCAATATTACTAATAACTGCAAATTGGACTGTGTACTGTTTCTTAGCAGTTAACCATAATATTGCTCATATGCAATATAGTTCCTTTAAAAAAATTAAATTTTTGTCAGGAAGTGGCAATGGGAGCTTTTGCAGTGTGCATGTTTCTGCTTCCAGGTCACTTACATTTGCAGTTACGTATTTGGTAGAACTGTTCACAGATTTATGCTTCATGTTTTTTACACATGTGATATTTAATTATTTTACTAGTATAGTTTCATAGTATGTGTGATGATATAATGTACAAAATATCATTCTTGCTCCTTTTCAGCACTAGATTAGTTTATTTTTAGGAATTTTGTAATTTTAATTTGGAAAGTTTTGTAAATATGTTTATAAGAACTTTGTTGATTGTAAATTTGAAAGGTTTTACTTTTTGTTGCAATAAAAGTGTTAAAACTATTTTTTTGCATATTTTCAATTATTTGATCCTGGGTAAAAAAAAATTAGTTTCCTGTAACTAAATAGTTGAACTTTGATTTTACACAGACTTGTGGTCCCCCCCTAAATATGAAAATTGCATCCAAACGGTATATTTTGCTAACTGAGTACAGTAAACTCTTGATTCTAAGACAGGGCTGCCACCAGCCCTGAAACTGAAATCCTGGTTCTTGTATATAAAAATCCTGTAAAATCATACAGCAGCTAGGAACAGAAATACGTAGATAACTGTATGCATACCTGCACTAGTGAATGATTAAGCAAAATATTGTGGACATACGCTATTGAAGCATTGGCATATGTACAAAATATTTCACTTAATTGTTCACCTCCGTTGCAAGAATCTTTCAAAGAAACATGTCAGTGAAACTGACACACATCGCAGCGGGTGCTAGTGTTGCATGTACGCAGCAGCCATTTTGATTAAAGTGCAGTGTCCATGCACAATATTTTTGGCAAGTGAAAAAAAAGAAGTTTGTTTACTTTTTACGTTTATCAACATATAGCTATTTTGAAGTGAAATACGACCAAACGTTTTGTAGACGACACTTGCGTGATTTATGTATTAATAACGGACATGGATATTCGTTGTGGAGATAAAAACATGTTGGATGTTGGTCCCCCCTCCACCCGAAAACCCTAACCCTAGAAATTAGTTAAATAAAAAATTTTTATTAACATTATTCTAATAAATATTATTGTTATAAATTAAATTATTGCTATAAAAAATTAAAAAGTATCAGCCCATCACCTTATATTTCTAATAATTATATTGGTTTAGAATATCGCTGCAGATCATAATTCCATTTTTCTACTTCTTTCATTACTTTCAAGAAATTATAAAATAATGCAATTGAATAATGTAGCAACTCTGTAACCCTAAAAATTATTTTAAAATATAATTACTAGTGAATAGAATTACACATGGTTTACAAGCAACATGACACTGGTTGTAAAAGATTGCACATTGGTTGATTTGCATAAGGTTGATAATTAAGTAAATTGACTATATGAATGATGGTAAGTTACACAAAGGTAATCAATGAAAGAGAACAATAGTTGCAACATAAATACAGGTAAACGTTGACATAGTACGTGTGAGGTAACCTGACAAGGTTAAACACTGGTTTGCAACATAAGAGATTTAGGCAAAGTACCTAGTACACAAAGATATGTTCATTAATTAACTTGATTAGCAAAAAGCTAGATAAAGTTGTGTCTAATACAGTGAGTATTAAAATGAGAGTAGTTGCACAAAACAACTCTTAAATAAATAATGAGGTTTGGAATGGGCTAACTAATCTAGTGTGAGGCACATTACTAAACATTTACAAATATTAGTATTGTAAAATGTAGTGGTTGACATAATGTATAGCTAGGCTTCCAGGCATGCATTCGTCTAGAGTTTACATCATAGGCTGATCATATGTACATGTGCTTTCAAACTTACTTAGTTACTCTGGCTTACTGCCTTCATTTCATCAAAATAGCAGTTAAGCTGCGTAACATCAACAAAGCAGTTAAGTTGCCAAACTTCAACTCAAATCATGCAGAACTATACAAGTAAAAGTAGTAAAAAACCACACTTAGTACTTACAACCTCCTCGTGAGCCAGTGCACGTTGTGGAAGCATAATAGCTATGATCTACAGCTACAATACTGAAATCGGCTGAACAGACAAGCCGTGAATTCCTGGTTAGCTTGAGCACATTACATGACCAGGTGTTTTCTTTGCTGTTTTTCTTCATGTGGCACGACACATGTGCTAGGGGTTTACTCTGCTTTCATACACAAAAGAGGTTTTGCTTCTCTAACACTTCCTATGCTATTTATAACTGGCTAACACATGCACACAATCTAAGCTATGGCTGTGCTAAACTCGCACTCCCACTCGTGGTTGTGGCACTTGCCACTNGCTAACACATGCACACAATCTAAGCTATGGCTGTGCTAAACTCGCACTCCCACTCGTGGTTGTGGCACTTGCCACTGTGAGGCGGAGGCTCTCCGCAGGTGTGGCGCTGCCAAGGACATCATCACACACAGCTGTTGCGGTGCGGGCCAGCTGAAGGTGGATGTGCGGCACCACGGCGTCTCCCTATAATGCCTGGGCCTCCCCTCGATGTTGCGGCAGCACACAGCGAGGCTCAGCTGGTGGTGTAGGCGGCACTGGGTCAGTAGACCCGGGGTCAGCGACCCACTGCACAAAGGCTACGACCTCCGGTCTCAGCTGACGGGTTGNTTTATAAGAACTTTGTTGATTGTAAATTTGAAAGGTTTTACTTTTTGTTGCAATAAAAGTGTTAAAACTATTTTTTGCATATTTTCTATTATTTGATCCTGGGTAAAAAAAATTAGGTTCCTGTAACTAAATAGTTGAACTTTGATTTTACACAGACTTGTGGTCCCCCCCCTAAATATGAAAATTGCATCCAAACGGTATATTTTGCTAACTGAGTACAGTAAACTCTTGATTCTAAGACAGGGCTGCCACCAGCCCTGAAACTGAAATCCTGGTTCTTGTATATAAAAATCCTGTAAAATCATACAGCAGCTAGGAACAGAAATACGTAGATAACTGTATGCATACCTGCACCAGTGAATGATTAAGCGAAATATTTCACTTAATTGTTCACCTCCGTTGCAAGAATCTTTCAAAGAAACATGTCAGCGAAACTGACACACATCGCAGCGGGTGCTAGTGTTGCATGTACGCAGCAGCCATTTTGAGTAAAGTGCAGTGTCCATGCACAATATTTTTGGCAAGTGAAAAAAAAGAAGTTTGTTTACTTTTTACGTTTATCAACATATCGCTATTTTGAAGTGAAATACGACCAAACGTTTTGTAGATGACACTTGCGTGATTTATGTATTAATAACGGACATGGATATTCGTTGTGGAGATAAAAACATGTTGGATGTTGGTCCCCCCTCCACCCGAAAACCCTAACCCTAGAAATTAGTTTAATAAAAATTTTAATTAACATTATTCTAATAAATATTATTGTAATAAATTAAATTATTGCTAAAAAAAAAATTAAAAAGTATCAGCCCACCACCTTATATTTCTAATAATTATATTGGTTTAGAATATCGCTGCAGATCATAATTCCATTTTTCTACTTCTTTCATTACTTTCAAGAAATTATAAAATAATGCAATTGAATAATGTAGCAGCTGTGTAACCCTAAAAATTATTTTAAAATATAATTACTAGTGAATAGAATTACACATGGTTTACAAGCAACATGACACTGGTTGTAAAAGATTGCACATTGGTTGATTTGCATAAGGTTGATAATTAAGTAAATTGACTACATGAATGATGGTAAGTTACACAAAGGTAAACAATGAAAGAGAACAATAGTTGCAACATAAATACAGGTAAACGTTGAAATAGTACGTGTGAGGTAACCTGACAAGGTTAAACACTGGTTTGCAACATAAGAGATTTAGGCAAAGTACCTAGTACACATTAGTTCATTAATTAACTTGATTAGCAAAAAGCTAGNTTAGTTCATTAATTAACTTGATTAGCAAAAAGCTAGATAAAGGTGTGTCTAATACAGTGAGTATTAAAATGAGAGTAGTTGCACAAAACAACTCTTGAATAAATAATGAGGTTTGGAATGGGCTAACTAATCTAGGGTGAGCCGCATTACTAAACATTCACAAATATTAGTATTGTAAAATGTAGTGGTTGACATAATGTATAGCTAGGCTTCCAGGCATGCATTCGTCTAGAGTNACAAATATTAGTATTGTAAAATGTAGTGGTTGACATAATGTATAGCTAGGCTTCCAGGCATGCATTCGTCTAGAGTTTACATCATAGGCTGATCATATGTACATGTGCTTTCAAACTTACTTAGTTACTCTGGCTTACTGCCTTCATTTCATCAAAATAGCAGTTAAGCTGCGTAACATCAACAAAGCAGTTAAGTTGCCAAACTTCAACTCAAATCATGCAGAACTATACAAGTAAAAGTAGTAAAAAACCACACTTAGTACTTACAACCTCCTCGTGAGCCAGTGCACGTTGTGGAAGCATAATAGCTATGATCTACAGCTACAATACTGAAATCGGCTGAACAGACAAGCCATGAACTCCTGGTTAGCTTAAGCACATTACATGACCAGGTGTTTTCTTTGCTGTTTTTCTTCATGTGGCACGACACATGTGCTAGGGGTTTACTCTGCTTTCATACACAAAAGAGGTTTTGCTTCTCTAACACTTCCTATGCTATTTATAACTAGCTAACACATGCACACAATCTAAGCTATGGCTGTGCTAAACTCGCACTCCCACTCGTGGTTGTGGCACTTGCCACTGTGAGGCGGAGGCTCTCCGCAGGTGTGGCGCTGCCAAGGACATCATCACACACAGCTGTTGCGGTGCGGGCCAGCTGAAGGTGGATGTGCGGCACCACGGCGTCTCCCTATAATGCCTGGGCCTCCCCTCGATGTTGCGGCAGCACACAGCGAGGCTCAGCTGGTGGTGTAGGCGGCACTGGGTCAGTAGACCCGGGGTCAGCGACCCACTGCACAAAGGCTACGACCTCCGGTCTCAGCTGACGGGTTGGAGAGGTGGCGACCACTTCCCCTTTTGTTTTGGAGGGCGGGCGGCAGGCTGCTTCCCCGCCTCTGCATTGGCTGGTGCGGAGGGCGGAGTCAGCGCTGGAGGGGGGCTGGAAAACCAACTTAGAAATGCGTGGCTTTACAGCTGGGGACTTGTGTCTTCACCTGCACGTTTCCCCCTTCTTGTATAGCTTCTCCCGGTTGTTGTGTAGGTGCTGGATATTTTCACTTAATATAGTCGGCTTGGTTAGCACTTGAGGCATCCATACGCTTCATATTTTCCTGGTGTATCTCTTCAGCTTGAGGGATTTCACTGAGCTCTGCTTCCCAATCCCATTCCTTGGGGTGTTGTAGAGGGTGGCCAAGCAGTAACTCACTGGGTGAGGCTCCTAAAGTCTCATTCCATCGATGGCAAAGTGTAAATAGGATGTCAGGGAGATATATATTCCATCTCCGGTGATCTTTCTTCATTCATATGCGGAGGCCTTGCTTTGTCATGGTTTCTACTCTCCATCGGGTTTTCTTGGGGGTGGCTGCTTGGTGTAGTCCATGGTTGAACTCCCCATCCGTGACAGTGACTCCCATGAACTGGGGACTATTGTCAGTTAGGATGCAGTAGGGAAATTCCCAGCGGGAATAACTCCCTTTCCATGGTGTACACGAAGTGGCACTTGGATAGGAGGCATGTGAGGCCGTGGACTTAGAATCTTTCCAAGACCAACTGGAGGTGGCGGTGGTCTTCCTGCCAGTCTTTTGAGAAGATTATGGCATCTTTTAAGTAGGCATAGCAGAACTAGCCGATGTAGGTGGTGAGAACTGAGGTGGTCATAAGAAGTCTGAACGTGGCGCAGGCATTCTTAAGGCCAAATGGCATGACCTGGAACTGGTATGCCTCCCCATCAGGAGAGATGAATGTGTTGTCCGGCCTTAACTGCGGATGCACTGGTATCTGCCAATATCCACATTGCATGTCGAGGGTGCTGAAGATTCTGGCTTCCCCAAGCACCTTCAGCTTGTGCCCCAAGTTCAGTGATGGGGGAGCTACTGGGTGGGTAATCTGGTTCAGGTGGTAGTAGTTGACACAAAACCTTAAGAGTGCCATCTTTCTTCGGTACGAGGCTAACACTAGCATTGTAGGCAAGTGTTGTAGCTCGCGTCTGTATGTAATGTGGCGTTAAACTTTCTTATGGTATATTTTTTTATGCCAGCTAATCAGAATGCAAGAGCATGAAGTATGGTAGGGGTAAACTATGAGAAGGCTCCTCAGCTCCTCATTGCCGTAAAAGGAGTCATTTAGCCACATTGTGGAGTCATTGAAGCTATTTTGAAAAAATTATTTTTAGAGGGAAATTAGGGAAATTTCGAGGGAAAAGAGGGACCTTTTTAGGAAAAAAAGTGGCATTTCGTAGGATATATGAGCCATTTTTAGGGGAAAAGGGACATCTTGGTAAAAGAAACTCATCCTGCAATTGCATTCCTCCTGCTCTTGCATTCCTCATATTTTGTGTACCTGTCGCGAGCCTGCGTTCAAATTCCCCTTTTCACACTACTCAAACATTTGTATTCAAAGGTATCAAGTGTTGAAATGGTAAAATCAAAGGTTGCAGTTGCCGAAAATAATTATTCAACACCCTTGGATGAAATTATGTTGTATGAAGAAATAAAACATGTTGACTCATCTTTTACTAGCATGTTGAAAGCAGAATGCAAAAGTGAAAATTTTGTCATAGCAGATTCAATTCTATAGAAAGTTATAAATTACACTGTTGAAGGAAACCTTCATTGAAAATTTGATTAAATGCATTTGTTAATTGCAAAATCAGAATGGTCAGAAAGAGCATACGTACAATTTTTGCTAAGTGTCTAATATCAATTGGTCGCTGACTCCATTGAATTACATCCATATACTATCTGCAGAGATGTAACAATTTTTAAAACACTAATGTGAAAATACAACACAACCAAAATATAAAATTCCTGTAGAGGCAAGGAGTCAGAATCCGTGTTTTGCATTGTTTGAGCAAAGAAAATTATGCAAATGGAAGTCCATGTTTATCCTTCGATTATGTCACACTTTATTGCCTCAATCCAAGCATTTTTTTCTGAAACTATGGTGCTTATCAGTAGGAAACCTTAACAATTTAATGACTGAAGAACTATTTCTTAAAATGGCAGTGTGCCCCACAACACAACAGTATTAACTGCTCTTTTGTGGTTCGTTAACGACGTTTAATAAAACTCTGAAAAGTCATATTTATGTCTCAAACTTCCTGCATGCATTCCACCAAAAGTTTAAGAAGCCACTCGAAACTGTGCAGCACACGTCATTTGCACTCTCCCTATTGTACTCCTACAAAACTGCTTTTTCAGAGCGACTGCGAAGGGATCCACTCTAATTGCAACTGCATTGGACGTCTACCTTTTACCATACTTAAGTTAATTGTGTTTAAAGCTTGCAAAGGACCAGTTAATAGGCCTGTGAAAGTAAGTTAACAATTAAAAAATAATAATTAAGTTGATGGTTAAGGCCAAGTAAAACGCTTCGTGGATCGCCACAGCGATTCCCAGTATTGGTCGGTCTGCCCCTGGAGGGCTGTTCAGCAGGCATGGTCGGGTAACTGTCTCGTTTTACCCGTCGTTAGTCGTCTGCTGGACTCATCTGCTTCTGAGGTGGCAGTCGACGTCTCGGGCTCATCCAGCACCGAGGCACTGCCGGGTACCTCGTCTCCTTGGGTGGCCGTCAGAGGAAGGGGCTCTTTGGCCTACCCTATCCCACAGGCTCCTCTGGGCACATCTGCTTCTGAGGCAGCAGTCAACATATCGGGGGCATCTGGCACCAAGGTNCCCTAGTTCACAATCATATTAATTACAATTTTTTTGTCAATGAAATTGTAATTTTATGATTTGTGCACTATCGTCTTAACTACACCACCTTTTCCCCGTAATTAGTATGACTGTGAACTAGGGGATCGATGTGTCAGTTTCTAGATTATTTTTACAACCCAACTATTTAGTTAAGATTGCACAAGAAATAGTTTTTGGGTATATTTCTGAGCTAATAAAAGCTCAATCATGTACTACTAATAAGGCGGGGTAAGGTATGCCTCAATACTACTTACACAATAATGTACATTCGGTAAACGTAATTAAATAATTTTTATTGCGCTTACTTACAGTTTAAAAACAATATATTCAATTATCTGGTAACAATCCGGCTGATGATGTCGATGAAATTCAATTAATTAAGTTATGAAAGTTTTACAATACCTTTTTGCGCGATTTTCTATTGGCAAAATCATCAATTATATCGTCGTATGAAATCTTGTTCATTAGTTCTGACTCTATGCACAAAAGAGCTAAGGCGTTTAGCTTTTCTTGGCTTAAGGTAGATCTTAGATAATTTTTCACCCGTTTTAAGCAAGAAAAGCTTCTCTCACCCGAACAATTTGTCGCTGGTGTACATAGAGCCATGCGAACTGCTATATCCAAGTTTGGATAAACGTTTTGCAAATTCTGTTTTCGCAGGAACGAAGATAGACTTTTCAATGATCCAGAATCTGGTTTTACCAAAATTCTTTCAGAAGAAAGGTGGCATTGAAAATGTATGCATTCTTGAACTCAGTCAGTCTCTAAATCATTGGGATACATTTCTTCCAAGAAAAGGGCTTTTTCCGTAAGGGTTGATGACGACAATTCACTCATTTTGGTCAGAAATGAAAACTTTTCATTGAACCTGTTATAGGCCTCCTGCCGTTTTTCTAATTCGGATACGAGTCTATCAATGAGGACGAGAAATGTGTTAACCCTGAAAGTATCACTCGCAGTCATTCTCATTTCTTCATCTGGTGTTTCATCATAAATTTTTTTCCTTTTCAGTTGTCTTTTTCCCATGTCTTTTGTATACTACTTCGACACGCTTAATTCCATCGCCTTTTGTTCGAAATACTTAAAATTTTCTCGTTCAGCTACGAAAAACTTGCAAAGAGATTCGTAAAGATCGGCAACAGTGATCAAATCTACGGTAGAAGCCTGAATTTGAACATTCACTTTGTTTATTCTTTCCAAAAAAACATTCCACACAACAACCATTACCGCCGTTTCCAGTTGTTCGAAATTCAAAAGTATTCCCGTCGCTTCGTTTCGTGTTACAGGCTTATCGTTACAATCATCCTTGATTGATTCCAAAGTTTTAAGGACTTTGTGTCAACAATCTCTCAAACTTCTACATGCGTCCTCTATAGCTGACCAACGTGTCAGATTGACTCTCTTTAGCATTTTCCCTTTCCCGATTTCAGTCATTAATTTTTGTCAGCGCTGTGTCGAACTTACAAAAAAAACTTAGATTTCTTGATGCAACATGAAGAAGCGACAAGCTTCTGTGCAAGATTCAGCAGCCGCAGTGGCCACTAAATTTAAAGAGTGGGCAGAGAAAGGAACGGAAAAAGCAAAAGGTGCTTGGCTTTGAATTTGAGCTTGTAAGCCATTGTACACACCAGACATGTTCGCGGTATTATCATATGATTGTCCACGACAGTCTTCAATATTTATGCTCAGTGTTTTGAGTTCTGAAATAATGGCAGAAAACATTTCTTCAGCTTTATGTCTCACTGAGGGCAAAAACTTGAAAAATCTTTCACACGGCTCGCCTGTTTCCAAAATGTCTCTAATGACGAGGGTAAGTTAGTCCACATGTGCTATATCTGGTGTTGAATCGATGATTAAGGAAAAATATTTCGCCCTTCTTATCTCGTCTCCAATGTGTTTTAAGACTTTATGACCCATCAAGAGAATAAACTCATCGCAAACGGTCTTTGATAAGTAACTGGTACTTCCAGATCCTTGATTCCTAAATCGTTCAATATGACTGGCTAAAAAAGGATTGAATTCAGCTAACAGTTCCAAAATCATACAATAATTTCCGTTATGCGGATCACCAAACTTTTCATTTTTTCCTCTGAGAGTGAGGCCTCTTGAACACTATCGCTTCACTACGACAACAACCCTCTTCAGAACGTTTCTCCAATAAGTAATTTCTTCATCTATCTGCACATGCAGTAAATTATCGAGTCGGCCATTAATCTCACTTCTAACTTTCAAACTAAGGATACTAGATTTATGACGCGCAGAGTTTTCATTCTGAGCTACTCGGTGTTCTGCATTTTTCCAGTCATTAAATCCTTTGTTCTCAAACTGAGTCTTATTCTCCAATGGACCGAATGCCAAACAGGGCCCGCAATATGCAGATATTTTACTTTCAGAATAAACCAGCCAATTTCGGTCACTCACTTCATTATTTTTCATTTTTCTTTGAAAGATACTCACTTGCAAGAAACGACGCTGATCAGCATATATTTTTTCACTTTTAGAGAAGTCACAAGACTTGTTTTGATCGAAGCCGTACCTTGCGATAATCTCCCTTAAGGTATTGTTGATTTCCCATTAAGCTGGATCTTTGTTTAGATTGACTGTTGTTTGCACTTGGTCATTACTTAACGTCTGATTCTGATATGCATCTTCAATTGTTATACTTATTGATGATTCCTCTACCGCCTCTACGTCAAAAACATAAATATCCGTTTTTTCAAAAGTAGATGGTTCAACAGATGACTGTTGTTGTTGGGCCGCAGAGTTCAAATCCGTTTCATCTTTTCCAGATTGTATTGTGTCAGTGCATGTTGTTGAAGTTCCTGGTCTTTCAACACTACTTCCACGTCCACTTTTAAAAAAACTGTCAATTTTTATTGTTTTATGGATAATCTGTTCTTGTTCTTCTTTTTTCGTTTTGGCCTTCTTCTTGTACTCAGCTCCACTAAGTCGCTTTCTCCAATCACTCATTCTAACAATTTCTTGGATTCCAAGAACTGAAATAAAAAAGATTACATTGGGAGTTTTATTTCTCGTACATCCTTTGTTCAGACTTCAGACATTGAATAATTACCTAACATAAGTACAAGAAATTTATTTAAGTATGATATAGCAAAAAAATAGAAATTTCTTTGCATAGCTTCCGAAACAGCTATTTATCAAGTTAAATTACGTCTTACTGATTCGTTACGGATAATTTATTGTAAAATATTATGATTACTTACCTACTATAAGTTACTACGCACCGGTGATATTATGCTATGAAATTATTCATACAATCCACGAAACACTTTGAAAAATTACAGCACACAACCAGAAAAAGTAAATACGGGACTGGACTTGCCCGTTTGTATCGCCGGCCGCCGCTCTATATCTATCTCTCTGGAACTCGTAGCCACCACGTGGCGTATGCCTACAACAGCACGACCCCGCCTCGACTCCCGCGGCGGCCGCGCCGCGCTGCGCTTGTACAGTCAATTCGGCCAGACACACGTAGCGAACGGTCATGTCACTCGTTCCCGCACTGCAACCAAACGCAACTACGCAAATTGTAGAAAAATTTATCTAAGTGGTGAAACATATTACATGTTGAATTGTTTGTGTGGACCTAATAACATTTAGGTATATAAATAT
>NQII01000477.1:540287-560874 GCA_002778355.1 Clitarchus hookeri
TGACCACTGTTTGATATCTGATTTACGTACTTTACGTACTTAGTGTAGTACTGTGGACCTCCCTTAAGGGCAGCATGTACGTAAAAAACACCACATATTCACTGGCCACCCATACTGTGTGCCAAATGCTCATAGGTACTTGGTGCATATGTATGATAGAGCCTCCTACTAGAAAGACTTCGCAAAGAAGCGAAGTCTTTCTTGGCACACCCGAGACAGTTAACACACTCCATCTACCATGTGAGATTCGCTGGTTGGAGTGCCAGGAGTGACGAGGAGTGACCTAGTCACCTCTGAGTGACCCACGACGAAGAGGTAAGGCTACCCCAAGTCAGCTAACCCACTCCATCCACTGTGTGAGATTCGCCAGTTGGAGTGGCAGGATTCATGAGGTATGACCTAATCGCCTCTGGGCACACCTTAGTGATACAGTCTCCTGCCCCTGATTTGTAAAGGTGAACTATTAGACACTTACACCCATGCCATTCACCCATCGCAGAGGCACTAAGTGGAGCAACAAGAGGGCAAGTACTGCTCTTGTGGCTAACCAGTTACTAGGCAACCCAGTTTCATCAGCCTTCAGCTGCACCACTTCCCCGGGAACGAACTCAGGCCATCTGTAGACTGCAGAGGCCTCACCTCACAGTCATCCGTAGACATATATTCGAGCTACCCCACAAAATCAACAGAGAGCCGCATCCTGTCATCCCTCTGTGCCTGCGTCCACATTTGGCTTTAGGTATCGCCGGCACTGTCTGCCACCCGCAGCTGCCAGTGAACACCCCTGGAACCCAGCTGCAACCAGCACTGCCGAGGACCAACCCGAAGACACCCTCCATGCCGGCTGCCCTGGAATGGGGCCCTGGATCGCAACACCAGTCGCCAGCCATCAGTCAACCCCTGGTATGGCCGGAACTAGGTAAGTCAGCACAGGCACAAGTCAGCCTTAGCTGCCCGGAGGGCTCTCAGCATTGCCAACGACTACATATCTTGCTGACTACGTACCTGTCCGACCATGTATGTGGAACTTGTTAAGGCCAAGCAATTTATAACTTAAACTCATCCTCAGTAGAAATTGAGAAACTCTGTGTCTCTGACCTAACACCTTAAAACACTTGATCACATGTGACGTGCACCACCTCAACCTAGCCATCATGCGTCATGTGTTTTTCGTCAAGCAATAAGGCAGTTCCAGACCAGCGCGATGCAGAGAGAGAGAGAAGAACTGAAAGACACCCCTCTTAATGTACTGGACTTCGAGGAGTCGTAAAACACCCAGTGGCGCTCGAGTTCTGTTCCCCAAGCGTATGTTAGAGTATTAAAAAAACTTAGTCTATCAACAAGGCGAAACCTCAACGACTATGGAGGGAACCAAGAGTCCCAGATATGAAATTTGTCATATAGCCACCTGTGAAGGTGCAGGTCAGCATTTTATTCACTGTGCACGTTGTCAGAATCATGTTTATCACTTGTGTATGGGGTAGAACGATGAATCCAGATTCACAGATGGACTCGAATCACACTGTACTGAATGCCGTACGCGACGGCAGCATATTATGATTGGGTTTGCGCAAGCCAGGGGAGTAACACCGTAAGGGGCATGACGCGTGCGCAAACTTTCCAGTGCCTAAATTTATATTTATCTCGATTGCCACCTTATAAACTTGTAAAAGTAACCATTGTACATTTTTATTTGTTCTCACGTACGAATAATTACCTGAAGTGTAACATTATTCGTGTTAAAATTGGTTATCGCAATAACAACATTTAAAAGTAATAAATACAAAATTCCACGGAAAAAAATTTCCGGACACATTTACTAACTATAAAAAATTAATTAATTTTGATGTTTACCAAGTGGTTAAATGAGACTGCATTAGTAACTTTCTTTAATTATGCTTAGCTATGCCAGCATTTCGTGATTTTTCAAAGAAGAGAAGAACTGTATTAAAAATCTAAGTACCGCACCTAATTTCAGTTAACAATCTCAGTGCATGAAAGGTACCCAAGAAAAATAAAGCAATTATTTATTAAGTATAGGAGTATCTACTAAGGAAAAATGGCTGGTCTTGCACATAAAAACAATAGTTGTGGGCAGCATTCCTATTAATTATTCTGTGGTTAATATTAATAAACTTCAACACTTATAATAACTTTACTGAATATGTTTTCACTTTATTTAAATTTCTGTTATATGTTGATTTTACTCGAACATACATGCCAAGTGCATGTGTATCCATTTATGTGTCTGTTCTGTTACAGTACAAAGTCACCCATATAACTTCTGGTAAGGGTTTTATATATTTTTTGAATTTTTTGTGTATGTACATCAATAATTGTACATGTTTCAAATGGTCTTAAGTTTACCTAGTCATGTTAGGAATTATTTCTCTCCTTTATTTGTTCCTATTGACCCTTTTGCATCATGTGCATTTTTTTATGTTAGCTGTAAACAAAATTTTTGGATGACAAACAATGGAATATTGGATGTATGTACTGGGAAACTGCAGTTGGTTTTAGTACGGAATTTATTAAAGCTTCAGAATGTACGAAATGAGAGATTGCTGGTAGTTTAGAAAGAAATAAGTTTAAGGAATTAAATGAAGGGGGGGGGGNTCGAATATGTTCCCAAGATGTTCAACTACCTGGATTTGACTTTGTGGATTTTAAATACTGTAGTTTCTCCAGGGCCATAAGCTGCAAGAGATTTAGAAGAATTAAAAATATTGGAAGCATAGCCACATTATTTTTTGAAAGGGTGGGTGAGGAATGTCGTGGTCAAGGTTATAGCATCGTACTCGCTTATTTTGGAGGACAAACTCAATCATTTAAAATGCATACTATGTATTACTTATATGTTGTACCAGTTTTTTAATATATAGTGTTATATTGTCATGAACTTGAGAAGTAATAAAAATATTACGTGTGTAGCTACTTTCATAAAATTATCATTCCCGAAGACACTAATGTGTATTAATTCTTCTTTTTACGAAACTTTACAGCATGAAGATGAACGTGTGTTGGATAAAACCGAACGTCAATTCTATGCTAAATTTCCCAAGAAACTGATGTGCTAGCCCACCACACATCATATTAATTTTTTTTATATAAATTATGCAGCAAAACGTACCCCACTGAATGATCAATTACAAGACTTACCCTAGTAACGAGGATCCTAGGGTAGTGATCACCATTCTCGTAACTTTAACATTATGATTTTGATTAATTTGTGTGTGTGCTACCAAAACACATAGGCTAAATTGTTTGCTGCAAAAAATTCTTTGGGTATTATTAGCCTTATGAAGGCAATGGATGTTCATTTAACAGCAAGATGTATTACAATTTTCATTATGATGTTATGCTTGATACTACAATCCATATTTCAGTAGAGGTTTTTTTTTCGCTGGCTGTACAGGCAGGTACAGCATTTTTTTTGTGTAACATTAATTGGGTAAATTAATTTATTTACAGTGTACACTACTTGAAAGATGCCTAATGTGTTGTTCAAATGTAAAGTTTAATGATACACTTTAATCAATTCGCAAAGAGCATTGTAATTTATAATAAAAACTGAAAACAGATACATATACAAAATTACATAATTTGTCAGCATTATATAATCTGCATATCCTCAGAAAAAGTGGGAATGTATGGCCTATGAGCTTTTGTCTAGCTGTTATGAATTATATTGCTGTACAGTGTACAATTAAAATATATTCTGAAAGAAAACACTATTTAAACACCAATTAACAGTATCTATTGACCAATTCTCAGGAAGGGCACTGCACATTCCCATACAACAAATTGATGCTCAAATGAAAACTGAAATTTGTTTTCTTGTGTAAGCATTCAATATTTTTAGTCATACTGGTAAAAAATAATGGAAGATAATAATTTTAATATTGAGAAGCTGGAAAAAAACTAAGTGCATTTTGAAAAATGTACATTCATTTAATAGAATGTGAGAAATTAAAGAAAATTTACAGTAGATAGAAAAGTTAGTATGTTGCAGTTTTAATGCCAGCAGTAGTTGATGTTCACTGGCATTTATTTCACTGCAAGAGAATAAAGTTGTAAACTTCAGCAACCTAAATATAAAAAAGTTCACATTACTAAATTACAACACACTGTTTCTACACCTTCCAATGTAGATACAGTCGAAGAAGGGCGACTGTCAGCACCCCAGTCACGACCACTCAATGTTTTCAAAATATTCAGGTCCCTTACACAATGAGATTTCAGGGACTGAATACAACTCCTCCCAAGAGAGTTTAGAATTGAACAATAGGCCTAAAAATTGGACAGTGTTTGAAACCGGCAAAATAGAGCCATACAAAATCACCTCAGGAGAAGGAAATATGCCACACTTTCAACAGAAATGGGCGACGTGTATCTTGACTGTGGAGAAGTGGAAACCATGGATGTCCGCCCAGTTGCCAAGGTGGTGGATGGCCAGCTGGATCTGACATTCAGCCATGCATATAGATGCAGCACAGCAGAAGATGGTAAAGTCATCTACATACAGCGCACAGTCCACAGGTGGCCGAACGGCTGACACAATGCCGTTGATATCGATGGCAAACAGAGTGACACTCAAAATGCTTCCTTGTGGCACACCGTTCTCCTGAACAAAATCCCGAGAGTAGGTAGCACCACTGCGAACTCTGAAGGTGTGGAAGGACATAAATTGCTGTATACATGTAGGAATACGTCCACGAAAACCCCAATCAGACAGCTGTCGTAATATACCATGTCGCCATATTGTGTCATCGCCTTCTCCAAGTCGAAGGATACAGTAAGGAGGTGCTGCCTTCGCAGAAAGGCGGTCTGTATGGCATTCTCCAAGCGGACCAAATGATCCACCACAGAATGATTTCGGTGGAAACCACACTGAAGAGGCTATTAAAGCTGCCAGATCTCAAGGCAGTAAATAAGACGCATATCAACCATATGCTCCATGGTCTTACATACACAGCTGGTGAGGGAAATAGGTCGATTGCTGGAAAAATCTCCATTGACCTTCCTCGGTTTCAAAATTGGTGCAAGGGTGGACTCGCGCCAATTGAAGGGAAAAAAACCTGAAGTCCAAATGTTGTTAAAGATCCTCAGCAAAAACAGTTTCCCATCGAGTGGGAGGTGCTGCAACATAGTATAATGGATATTGTTAGGTCCAACAGATGTGTGTTAGAGCGCGATAAAGACTGCTCCATCTCAAGAAGGGTGAAAGACTGGTTGTAGTCCTCCTCAACTGAGACACCAAAGTTGACACCCACTATCTCACATGACTCCTTGATGTCTCGAAATGAGGGAGTGTAATGCGCACTGCTTGAAACATATGCAAAATACTGACCCAACAAATCTACTATGTTTGTCACATCAGTAACAATACTGCTATTGACATGAAGGAAGGGAACCTGAGTGATGAGAGATTGCCCACGCAGCTTTCGAACATTGTCCCAGATAAACTTACTGGTAGCATGTAACGTTAGCGATGAAATGAAATCTTTCCAGGATTTCAGCCTGCTGTCCTTGATGACACGCATGCCCGAGCCCGACAGACGTGGAAGAGCTCCAGGTTATCTTGACTTGGGTGAGTACTAAAGCATCTGAGCGCACATCGTCGGGTACGGACAGCATCCCTGCATTCAACGTTCAACCAGGGAACACGCTTACGACCACGAGGTGGAGACTGAGAGATGGCAGCCTCCCCAGCTGACATGACGATATAGTTGAATAGTTCCACTGTCATGGTCACATCACTGGAAACCTCATCAGTGAAATTGAGGGAACACTTTAAATGAGCCCAGTCAGCTTCTTTAAGTACCCACTGAGGTGGTATGGGTAGGGCAGCAAACGACACCCGATCCAATATGATTGAGTAATGGTGACTCCGAGGAGGCAGGACGGCGAATCATGGTCACTCGCAGGAAGGGATGTAAGGGATGGAATCTTTGGCTTATCAAATATTTTTATAGCAGCTTCCTGACGAGATTTGCTAACAGAAGATTTTGACAGTTTTTTTCCGCTGGCCTACACTGTGTACCGATAAATGTGGTCTTGGTCATCTGGACTCCCTGTGGCTTCGGTGTACTGACAGACATTTCAGTCTGGATAGCCGAATCAACTGTCTGTGTACACGCATCCTTAACTGCTGGTCGAGCAGTGGCAACAACATTTTAGGGAACAGAGAGCCTCGGGCCCTGGAGAGTATGGAAATGTTTTCGTGCCTCAACAAAATAAACCTTGTCTGTGGCACGGATCCATTGAACAGCCTACTCGTCCTGGTACACAGCGCACTTCTTTAACCAGCCCGGATGTCCTTTGCTGTAGTTTTACACACTTCAACTGTTTACTGCACTGAGGAGCATGGATGCGGTGGGTAAGCACCCTTCGGACAAGTTGGAGAATTCCGACATTTTGCAGAAGAATGACCAAACTGTTGACAGTTGTACCAACGTAGAGGAGCAGGAATAAACTGCTTAATATGCACATTCAAGCACCCCACTTTGATAATGGAAGGGAGGTTACACACACCAAAAGTCAAGATGAGAGTAGCTGTAGGTGAGTTAAAACCATCAGCCATCAGGTGAACATCAGTGACATACGGAATTTGCAACTCATGTAAGATCTCTTTTTCCAGGATATCAATGAGGTCGGGACCCCATATGAAGCCCTTGCTGGAGTTTAGGGACACATGGGACTTGACCTGAACAGGGAACTTTGCAGTTACAGTCACCTCCCTCAACGACCAACTTCACGCCCTCGGCATCGGGCTGAATCACACCAAAGCCACCTCCATTCTCTTTTCACATCATCAACCCCCTGGCATTCACCCACCCAGACTCACAACCACCCCCATTCTCTGGTCGCCCAGTCTCCGGTACCTTGGTGTCATTTTCGTCTCCCATTTAAAATTCATTTCTCATCTCGATTCGGTCACCACAAAAGCACACACCGCCATGATCCACCTCGACCCTGTTCTCCGCCCATCCTCGGGGACATCCCCCGAAATTCGTATTCAAATCTTCCGAATCTTCATACTCCCTATCATCACATACACATGCCCCGCCTAGACCCACGTCACCACCCACACCCTCAGGCCACCCACTCACATCTTCTTCCATTCACTTCGTCTCATTCTCCGTCTCTCCCTTCCTGTAGCACATCACCAAGTTCTCACCGTCGCCCACATACTTCATTTCTACGTCATCCTCGCTAACCTCACCGACAAATTCACTCTCTCATGTTCACGCAACCTCGAAAACCCACCTATACGTCAACTCACCAACTCCATTCCACCCACCGCTTTTCTTCGCTGGCCGCTGCTCTTCACTCAACATCTGAGGAGGGACGCCATCGAGGACCCCGAGGAGGCCGAGCCTGGATGACGGCCCCAGCCAAGGCTGACTTTTTAACTTCGCCCCCCTTTCATCCATCACCTCTACACTTCGCCCACCTACTTCTTACCGAATCACGCGTGCCAGAATGCCAAATAACCGACATGCTCCCCTATCAATACACTGAAACCCATTCACCCAACAGTTCACACCACCTCGTCCACAATTAATATGAAGCCCGTAAAAACCTCCTGGTCGGAAGGGCAACACTGAAAATAACACACTGATTCATTGGGCACAACACATTCTACACTGAACAAAAAAAAAATTACGATGTCTGAATATTTTTTACTGTGCTTACAGGCTTTCTACAAAATAAATTTTGTACATGAGAAAATAATTTTCTTTCGTTTTATCACAGTATGTAGAACATTTCTTCAGTGTTTTTATGTTTATGACTTATCTTGTTTTATTCAATTGAAGTGTTTTGTCTTTATGTTTTATGATTTGTGTCATGTTAATTTAAATCTTACTTTCAATATAAGAAATATATTTCTATACTTCTATAAAAAAAACTATATCGGAACTATACAAACGACTAATAATTATCTTTCAGACTTTGGCAAAATCTATTTTTTTTTCCTAGTGAAATACGTCAACCTAATTTTATCGAGAGTTATGATAAATGAATAACACTGATATAATATATATACAGTACTTTTTTACAGGCGTGAGAGAGATGAGTTATACCGACTTGTTAAACTGTATTAATTCCAGCGTGGACGCGGTGTGTGTGTATGGCTGTGTGTGTCTGTGACTGCCAGTGAAAGTGTTCAGACGGTACGGGAAAAGCACGCTGCATGACAACGCAGTTTCCTGATGTCTATTTGGTCGAGGTGTTATGTCGTCGGAAACATACACTATTCGTCAAATGGCTTGGTTTCGCCAACAATCACAATAGCTGGATAACGAGGTCGGCGCTTACTGATGTGCAATTGGTCCCGCATAGCAATGTAAGAGGAGTATGTATGTACTACAGTTGCATATTTTTTTTTTTATAAATAAATTCATTCTTATAACATGTGTTGATTTTTATTCATATATTGTATTTCCCTCTCTGTGTTAAATACATACGTGTTTCTTTTCTCAAGGCTGTAGGAGTAGGTCTAGTAAGGACGGGGCGCACGTGTCCGGTTGAAATTACTGAACATGGGTCTGAACAACAGTTAATTGTTGACTGTCTAAGGGGCCTGCTGCCCTCCTACACTTATATTGTTGTTTTGTTCGAGACCAAGCTGTCCTCCTCCACTCATTCAGTCATTAGAGTTCTCTATCACATTTTTATTGCTCTTGGCCGGTAGCAGGTGTGGGGGGCTGATACTTTTGCAATCTTGAACTGGGATATTGATAGTTATTTTTGTTGCTGCATCCGTGTTTGTAGGGAGGTCTTCTAGTTTCCTTATATTTTCCTGTTAGCTGTGCTGACTTTTTTTTTTGTGATTACAAGTTTATTGCCTGTTGAGTGTGCATAGCCTGGTGTGTCTTTACACATATAAGAAGTGCATGTATATGTATATTATTATTTACTGAATAATAGTGTGAGTATTTACTCTATTTCTTCTCGTAACCAAACAATATTGATTTTTTTTTTTTTTTGCGATTATAAGTTTATTGTCTGTTGAGTGTGCGTAGGCTGGTGTGAGTATATACGGCTGTCATCTTCTAAAAAAATCCCCATGCAATGGTGGTCATGTGGTCAAGGCATCGGACGGTGACCCATGTGTGTGTGTGTGTATGAAGTAGGGATCGCGGTCAGAGCATCTTTTCAGGAACTGGCAGGGAAAAGGGAGATGTGCGTGATGCTGGTCGCAGCATCCTGGCAGGGACTTGCGGCGACCCGCGCACACGCGATAATGTGAAAGCATGAAGTGGGGAACAAGATAACCACCAGTATTGGCTGGCATAATGACTGCCATCAGCAATAGACAATCAGACACGAGACCCTTTTGAGAGCCTCGCATAGCCAGCGACCCTTTCGAAAGCCAAAATGACCCCCATCGTTACTGGCTGGCAAAATTACTGCCAATGGTACTGGCTGGTAAAATGGTCGCCATCGGGAAGAAATGGCAGAGCAGGAGGTTTGACTTGTGGCATCATACAAGATGGCTGCCACTCATCCCTGCCAGGATGCCAGGTGAATGGATGCTGTCGGTACTGGCTGTCGTCGGTACTGGCTGGAAAAATGGCGACTGTCTGTAATAACCTTAGAGACGACTCTTTCGAGAGCCTCGCATAGCCATCGTTGGCCGTGGTGGAGAGCATGAAGACAGGACAGGAAGGGCAGAATGCAAGAGCATGAAGTATGGAACAACATGGTTGTCGGTACTGACTGCCAAAGGAAAAATAAAGGAGACCAGCGGGAATATGAGAAAATCGAGGGATGGAAGAGAGAGAGAAAGGAATGAGAAAATATCAAATCAAAATGTAAGAGCATGAACAAGATATTCGAATTTGGGAAGACTCGGAGAAAACCCTCCTCGCTTGGAACTCAAGAGCCTGAAGTAGGAAATAAAGATCTTGTAGGAAGGATTGTGATAATCGAATTCAGGAGCACTCAGAGGAAACCCCTCACTTGGAATGCAAGAGTATGAAGTAGGGAACAAGAAGGTTGCTACTGGCCAGGAATGACGAGCAAGATAGGCGGTACTGACTGATAAAATGGCCGCCATGGAAAGGAATGACAGAGCAGGAGGTTTAACTCATGATGTAATCGAAGATGGCCATGGCTTGTCCCCCGCCAGGATGCCAGGTCCCTCGAAATGAACTATTTCTAACTACTCTTGAGCATTTCTAAAAATCTAATTATTTTTGTGTTGTAACCTTTACACCATGGTACTTCAAAATTAACATTATTTAAATTTTATTGTTGCTGCTTTTCTCATACAGGCCATATTTGTTTTACACGATGCTGCATTTGATTGCAAAAGCAATTTTTTCAGTAAGAAACGTGCTACAACATTAGTTGTATACTTTTGTCACCCCTAATTTAAAGCTTTTTTTTTTGTAAAAAGTCCCATATTAACAGGAAAATTGTAAAGGAAGGTAAAAAGTCTTCAAGTCAAATTTTTTTTAACAAAACTTTATAACTAGTTGTGTACATACTCCAAATTTCAATGTTGAGTCTTGCCCCCATTTTTTATTAAAAAAATTCTCGAAATTTGAAAATGTATTAAAATGATTGTTTTCAAGATCAAATATCTCTGGTGGGGACCAGATAAAAATCTGGAATTTTAGAGTATAACAGTACTATATCATGGTATTGCACACCAGAAATTTTGAGTTTGTTATTTGACTACAAGCAGTAATATTTCAAGCTCAAAATAATAAATAATACCACTGAAAGGGGTATCTAGATGTTTTTATGTATATTTGTTTGCATATATACACATACGTCTGTGTGTATGCATGTGTGTACGAGTGTTTGGATGTGTGTGTAAATCATTTTCCAACATGTTGTTGGCAGGCCTAAACAAACAGAAAGAAAGTGAAATGGTGTGCATCAGAGATTGCTGGTTTGAGCAAGCACAGTNTTGTTGGCAGGCCTAAACAAACAGAAAGAAAGTGAAATGGTGTGCATCAGAGATTGCTGGTTTGAGCAAGCACAGTTTTGTTCAGAAATGCATGCTGTATATCCCTCCCAGTTTCTGCCTCAATATAATGATAACAGCAGAAGAGGGAAGTTGCCTATATATTCTGTGCAATAGTTTAGGTAAAATGGAATGTAGTGTCAGTGAACTGATTGGTGAAGAGTGCCATAAGTGTGGGTATGGAGCAGTATCAAGTGAGATAAAATAAATTTGTGAATTAAGTGAAGAAGTTCAAAATGTTCTCGCATTAAGAACAAGTGTTTCTGCTGTAAATATCTCTAAGTACTATAAAATCAAGTGTATTTGGTAAAACACCTTCCCCTTTTTAGAAATTCTTGTTGTGACCCTTTAAAAATTCATAAGAAAACAATAACCAAAGGACTTTAAGAAATCAAAACTGAACATTTAGTAAAGGATAAAAATCACTTCGCATATCTTACTCCTGGAAAATATTTGTGTGTTNAGAAATCAAAACTGAACATTTAGTAAAGGATAAAAATCACTTCGCATATCTTACTCCTGGAAAATATTTGTGTGTTACATGCTACAAAAGACTATTTTCAAAAAAGAAATAAGATAATGATGGATTTAGGAATGGATATGTTTTTATTCCACCAAATGAACATTTGGACATTTTAGATGCAACTTGTTCAAACTTGGGTTATCCCCTGCTTCTAAAATCAAAAATTTCAATTTTAAACAACAACCAGTTGCAGTTCAAACGAAGTTAGACAAGTTATCTGAAACCCTGAAAAGAAGATTAGAAGTTTATTTTGAGACCACTGCAATTACTGATGAACCACAAAATATGCTCTCAACATGTTTATCGGTTAATTATATTTTGCTCATTGAAAAAGAAAAAGAAAATCGAGGACATAGAGAAAGAGGAAAAAGTAAAAATTTTAAGTTTATGGCCAGAATCATGGTTAAGAAAAAAATAAGCACTGAATGGTTGGTTAAACAGGTTAAGAATCTAACCAAGTCTCAGGGAATTCTTACTGACCAAGGAAAAAAAAGCGGTAACAAAATTGATGAAGAGAGACAGATTTCTATACTTATGAAGGAAACAGCACGATACTTCCAGGTAAAAAATATTATGTATTTGTACATATGGATGGGGTGTAAGAACATAAACAGAAACACTTACTTCTATGCAACATAAAATAACTATACTTACAATTTAAGGAAGCCTNGGGGTGTAAGAACATAAACAGAAACACTTACTTCTATGCAACATAAAATAACTATACTTACAATTTAAGGAAGCCTGCCCAGAGTGTAAAATTAAGTACTCAAAATTCTCTGAACTTAGGTCCAAGTTGTATGTTATCGCAGATGCATCAGGTACACACAGTGTTTGTGTGTGCTCATAACACCAGAATGTTAAATTAATGATAGACTGTGCAAAATTTAATTCAGATTACAAACAACTTCTTCAGATGCTTGTCTTACAACCTGGACAGCTCTGATTGCACGATGAACATACACAGAAGTGACAAAAGTCATGGGATAGCAATATGCAAATATACAGATAGCAGTAGTATCGCGTCCAAAATGTATAAATGGGCAGTGCATTGGTTGGGCTTTCATTTGTAGTCAAGTGTTTCATGTGAAAAGGTTTCTGATGTGATTATGGCCGCACGACTAGAATTAACAGACTTTGAACGTGGAATGGTAGTTGGAGCTAGACGCATGGGACGTCCCATATCGGAAATGGTTAGGGAATTCANCTTTGAACGCGGAATGGTAGTTGGAGCTAGACGCATGGGACATTCCATTTGGGAAATGGTTAGGGAATTCAACATTCCGAGATCCACAGTATCAAGAGTGTGCCGAGAATACCTAATTTCAGGCATAATCTCCCACCATGGACAACGCAGTGACCGACCGCCTGCACTTAATGACAGATACCAACGACGTGCGTGCAGAATGGTCAGTGTTAACAGACAAGCAATACTGCGTGAAATAACCGCAGGAATCAATGTGGGACGTACGACGGACATGTCCGTTAGGACAGTGCGGCGAACTTTGGCTGTACTTGGCTATGCCAGCAGAAGACCGACTCGAGTGCCTTTACTAACAGCACGGCATCGCCTGCAGCGCCTCTCCTGGGCTCGTGACCATAACGGTTGGACCCTAGACGACTGGAAATCCGTGGCTTGGTCAGATGAGTCCCGATTTCAGTTAATAAGAGCTGATGGTAGGTTTCGAGTGTGGCGCAGACCCCACGAATCCACCGACCCAAGTTGTCAATAAGGAACTGTGCAAGCTGGTGGTGGCTCCATAATGTTGTGGCCTGTTTTTACATGGAATCTACTGGGTCCTCTGGTCCAACTGAACCGATCATTGACTGGAAAGGGAGACCACTTTCAGCCATTCATGGACTTAATGTACCCAAACAACGATGGAATTTTTATGGATGATAATGCGCCATGTCACTGGGCCACAACTGTTCGCGATTGGTTTGAAGAACATTCTTGACAGTTCCAGGGAATCATTTGGCCACCAAGATCGCCTGACATGAATCCCATCGATAATTTATGGGACATAATCGAGAAGTAAGTTCGTGCACAAACTCCTGCACCGGCAACACTTTCGCAATTATGGACGTCTATAGAGGCAGCATTGCTCAATATTTCTGCCGGGGACTTCCAACGACTTGAGTCCATGCCACTTCGAGTTGCTGCTTTTCGCTGGGCAAAAGGAGGTCCGACACGATATTAGGAGGTATCCCATGACTTTTGTCGCCTCAGTGTATATACAAACTGCCCAAATTCTCAAAAACTACTTGAACTACTGTCGAAAAAACAAGAGGTAGATGAAATTCCCGACAAATATAAGTTACAAACAATGGGCCACACTGATCGTGCAGATATGGTTACGATCGTAAAACCGAGAGATGAGTTTTTTGATTGTTTAGTAGAGAAATTAAACTTCCTGAAGCCACAACACTATGTCTCCAATGTACTGACTCGTTTCCTTAAAGACAAGAAACAGAGCCTGCTCATTACAGAGTGCATAGTTTTGGCAGACTTTTCAGAAAACTTTCATAATTCAAGATGAGATCCAAAGTTTTCATTGGGTGAACAAACAGGCCACTGTTCATCCATTTGTTTACTATTTTAAAGAAAGTAGTCAAGGTGACCTGAAAAGCAGAAGTTTGCGTGTCATTAGTGATCACCTAGAGCACAACACCATTGCAGTCCATGCATTTCAAAAGTATTTTATTGATGACATAAAAACTGCTGCTCCAATAGTGACAAAGGTATTCTATTTCTCCAATGGGGCTGCCAGTCAATATAAGAATAAGAAGAATTTTGTCAATCTGTGCAACCACATGAAAGACTATGTATGACCTTCTAGCAGAGTGGCATTTGTTTGCTTCATGCCATGGAAGAAAAATGTTTGTGGCAAGATAGGTGGAACAACAAAAAAAGAGTTGGCAAGAGAAGTCTACAGTCAACAACTAACAATCAAATTTTGTGCCCAAAGGACATGTTTGAATTTGGTAATAAATACCTTCCTAGCATTAAGTATTTTTATCTTAAAAGTGAGGAGATAGTCAGGAATGGAGTTGAATTGAAAAAACTACTTGAGAACTGTTTGCCTGTCCCTAAAACTTGGTTGTACCACACATATGTTCCAGTAAGTGATGCAGTTATACGGTGTTATCACACTTTAAATTGTAATGACTTTGAAGACATACAGGTGTCAAAAGCTTTGACCTTCCTGAATGTAGACATAGTTGCATGTGTGTATGAAGAGCAATGGTACCTTGGAGTTACTGAGGAAGTAAGCACTGAAAATAATGACTTCAAAGTGCATTTTTATAAGCCAGATGGACTACGAACTTTTTTCAAAATTCCAAGAGATGATACGACCTGGGTACCTGCGGAGAACATCCCACGAAAACTCACACCGATGAAACNTTTTTCAAAATTCCAAGAGATGATACGACCTGGGTACCTGCGGAGAACATCCCACGAAAACTCACACCGATGAAACTCACAACTGTGACTGGCCGATCTCACACCATCGCTCCTCAACTGTGTGAAAAAATCTCTCGACACTTTGTTGAATACCAAGCATATATGACAAAATAGTGGTAATTAATAAAATATTTATGCATAACAGTGAACCCTTATACAACATTGTATGCTAATTTTCTTACATTTTGCTATAAACGTAGGCCTACATATTACATTAATTAATTTCATGCACTTTTATGTACATATTTCAGTTTTTTTTTAATACTTTGAGCTTACAATGTCACTCACTGCTTATAGTCAAATCTAAAACTCAAAATTTTTGGTTTGCAATACCATGATATAGTACTTTTATGCCCTGAAATTTCAGATTTTTATCTGGTCCCTTACCAGTTTCTTTATTTGACATTGAAAAATGTAACTTTATTAAATTTTCAAATTTTGAGATATTTTTTTTATAAAAAATGGGGACGAGTCTCAATGTTTAAATTCAGTGTATGTACACAACTAGTAATAAAGTTTATATTTAAAAAACTGACTTGAAGACACTTTCCCTTCTTGTATAATTTCCGTGATAATATGGGACTTAAAAAAAAAAAAAAAAAAAAGCTTAAATTAGGGGTGAAATTTTACAGGGTAGAATTGTATCTAGGCGAAAAGTGTAAATAGCTTATTTTGTGGCACGTTTCTTACTGAAAAAATTGCCTTTACACTCATGTTGCTAGGATAATAGGAGCTGAGCTATTCCAGTTTCTGTAAAATGCAAAAAATTCAGTATCATGTCAAACAAATATGGCCACTACGAGAAAAGCAGCAACAATAAAATTAAAATAATGTTGATTTTGAAGTACCAACCTGTTAAGATTAGAAAACAAAAAAAAACAGATTTTTGAAAAATGGGCAAGCATCAATTTAATATAGTTTTGGATCACTTAATTTAGAATGACCCAATTGATATCGCAATAAATAATTTTCAGGGTTTTCGTTTTGTTTCCGTCTCGAACTGAAAAAAGTGCTTCTCACACTTGCCTAGTATTTTATATCTGCCTAGCCAATACTGGCATCATAAACTGCCATTTGAAAATGTGTCTAATTTTCTCTACTTATGCATCATAATAGGTTCACGACCTATCATAGAAACTATTTGTACGCAGAAGTTGGCAGAATACGGTTAAGTAATTTTGGAGATTTTGGCACATGCCGTCTCGCCTAAAACCATGATCGTTGCTGTTACACCTTGGCGGTGGAACTCCTCCCACCTCGGCTAAAGACGCGAGGTGACTTGAACAAGGATTGGCCTGCCTCTAAGTGGGCATAGATACCACCTGCCCGACCACCAGTTACAGTATCACAATCCAGCCTAGCTCAGCTACTATCCTCTACAACACCCTCTCGTGCACAGCCAGTTCATGCAGCTGCTGCAGAGTGGGAGTAAGAAGGGACAGTGTGTTACCCCCATGCCGTAACCCTCACGACTACCGCCACACCGCTATATTGACTTGCAGTCCTCGAAAACACCATTTGTTCTTCTTCAGCCATCGCCTACATTTCTTTCTCTTGCAAGCACCAAGATACTCTGCCTCTTGCAAAGCCTAGCCCACTGTCTGTTAAGAACGACAAGCATTAGCATTTGTGTTACCCTCGAATGTGTTCGGAGGCCATGCTCGCCACGCTAATCACCTCATTGAGACTTGATGTACAACTTCGACTCGCATGCCAAGTTTGCTAGACAGCTAGATTAGGGTAGGCTGTTGTAATCTGAACATGACTTAGGCTACGTTTCTGCCTGGGTCACACCCGACAGGGATATTTTAGTGAACTTGGCAATAGAGACTCAAATAGATAGAGCTTCCCACTGGAGAATATTGCCTATTCTGAATAAACCCAGCAGCCCTCTATTCAGCTCTCAATTCTATATCTCACAAATTAACCCCAGAGAAACCCACCACACCTGTCCTATACTTGCTTCCGAAAATCCACAAACATTAGCCACCTTCAAGATCTCCCATTGCATCGGGATGCGGCAGCCCCATGGAAAGGATCTCGGTACTTGTAGATACTCACCTTCCACCTTGGGTGCAGATGTTCCTATTATACATCAAGGACACCAGCCACTTCTTGGAATGCCTGAAAAATCTGGAAACCATTCCGCCAAATGCCTACCTGGTTACCATATATGTNACCTTGGGTGCAGATGTTCCTATTATACATCAAGGACACCAGCCACTTCTTGGAATGCCTGAAAAATCTGGAAACCATTCCGCCAAATGCCTACCTGGTTACCATATATGTCACTTGACAGTACACTAATATTATCCACTCATCATGACTGTATGCAATAGAATTCTACCTCAACCAAAGCCCCCTAACAGTAAACCTTCTACAGCATTTCTGGTCAAACTGGCAAGACCAACATTAAAACAATAACAGTTTCAGGTTCCAAGACAAGCAGTATCTCCAAATTAAAGGCACAGCCATGGGCACCTGCATGGCCCCACCTTATGCCAATCTGTTCATGGGTAAACTGGAACAAAACTTTCTGAGCCACCAACCAACTCAGCCACTCTGCTGGATGCGTTTTATAGATGACATCTTCATGATCTGGGATTTGACTGACAACAATCTCATCTACTTCCTCGACAACCTCAACTCGCACAGCCTTCTTAAGTTTACCTGGACCTACTATAAATCACNAACAATCTCATCTACTTCCTCGACAACCTCAACTCGCACAGCCTTCTTAAGTTTACCTGGACCTACTATAAATCACATGCCATATTTCTGAATATAGAACTAGCCCTTCACAATGGCAAAATTGAAACAGCTGTTCCAATTAAACCCACCAACCACCTGCAATACCTAGATTTGACAACTACCATACATTCCATGCCAAGAAATCTCTGCCATACAATCTTGCCACCACAGTTAAATGCATCTGCACCATCCAAAATGACAAACAAGCAATGTGATATAATGCAAAATCATTCCTCAATAGAGGCTACCCCAAATCCCTGGTTCACAAACAAATTCAGCATGACACTTCAACCACAGATCCTCAAACTAATATATCTAGCTCGGCTATCCCTCTGGTTGTCCCGTGCCACAAGGGCATGGACAAACTCAAAACTATTCTCAACTGTGGACACACAATTCTGGCCTCATCACCACTCACTCATAACTTGTTCTCAAAACCACCCAGACTGGTCTTCAAATGACCCCTCCGCCCCCCAGAGTAATATCACCAACCCCAGAGGATCTCATGCTTGCAATAGCCCATGTTGTAGCTCTTGTGCTATACACCAGTCTTCCACCTCATTCAACAGCAGACTCACCAATCAGACTTATTCTATCCAGGATAGCTACAACTGTGCAACAAAACATCTTATCTACCAGCTACAGTGCATTCACTGCAATGCAGAGTACACTGGCCTTACCACCAACACTCTTAGACGGAGAATGAATGGCCATAGAGCAGACACCAAACAAGCCATATCTGGGGAAAAGCAAGTTGCAGCACATGTATCATCCCACAACCAGAAATTTACTCCTGTTACACAACCAGAGTGGTGAGTGTCATACCACCTGATCATAGTAAAGAACTTCGATCCTGGGAACTCGCCCATCAATGCACCACTAAATCCAGAAAACCACTTGGCTGAAATACAAGTCAACTCCTCCGCAACATTTCAATTTGGCCGCCTCAACCTANAAGATAACGCCTCTGCCACATTTCAAATTTCCCGCCTCACCCTAGTTCACCTCCTGGCCCATTACGTTCACTGTTTGCCAACCACCACTAACCAGACTGCAGTGTGCTACCGCTCGCCGCCTGATGAAGCTGGCCTAGCCAGCAAAACGTTGCACGACCGGGCATCCGTGTGGAAAATGTATTTATCTGACTTTTCTTAGTGTGTGTGTATCTAAGAGTACCGCCCTGTGAGTACTTGTGAATCCTGTCTACCTTTTATAATGTAACTTGTCATTATCTGCAGTTTTTGTCAACTCAGTAACCTACCACATCCACAGGGACTGTTTGCGAGGAATAGGGGAACCGGACATACATGCTCAGACATGAACAAAACAATTCCTGTCGAGGGCAATAGTGTCTCAAGGGGAGTGGAGGCGATCCCTGTCACAACTTGACGTCCTGCATTGTGGCTGTTCCGTCTGTCTTGGTTGGACCTGGGTCCTTCGGACATGACTGTCAAACACGGTACCCGAAAGCCGGCACTAGGTTGCACACAGTTTACTTCCAAGCTACTGTCACCACCCCCAACAATCCAGCATGCCAGCACGATTTGCAGCCAGGTGTTAGAATTAGAGAATTGGTATGAGTAACTGAGATCTTGGTACGGACAGGCAAATGATAAACACTGAGCCTACCCCTTTACCTCTGTACATTCCACCGCGAATTCCCACTGGGTGCAGAGGTTTGGGGCACAACAAGGTGCCTACTTGATCCTGATCTTCCACGTTAGGGAAACACTATACGCTTCTGTGTTGCCGCTGAGAAATCCCTGTAGTATTTCCGAACCCTCCACCACTACTAATGCCTTTCTTCGAGCGAGGGGGAGTAAAGAAGGCTAGATTCGCTGCGGACGAGAAACGTGAAAGTCAACGCCTCATGAACCTCCAGTTCAGGTAGTGTATATGAAACAGGGTGATCTGACCCAGCTCGTGCAGCAGCAGCAGCAGCAGCAGCAGCAGCTTCGTAGCCCATGGGCCGTGCCTGAATGAATGCTACTCCGTAGGTAAAATACAGTATAATCTCTCAATATTGACCCCATTTATTGCATCAGTCTTTCTATAATGACAAGTTTTTTAGGAACTGTTTAAAACATGCGTGAAAAAAGTTGAAAATTTTGAGGGAAGCTGACCAAAAAATTAATTTGTTAGCATTTTTTTTTTTTATTACTACATGCTGTGTTTCTCTTGGTATGAGCACTGTATTGGATGTAGCACATATCTAACAGTACACACCAGCCCCCGCCTTCCAGACCACCAGCATTAACCAATACCCATTGACTCCGCCTCTCTGACCACCGTCCATCCCTAAGGTGGTGCAATGTTTCTGCGCACAACTACCGTTGCATGTCGATCCTGCCCTTGTGCTCTCGCTAGTTTGCCTTCACACTTTGCTTGTGTTACTACAACTTGGATTTCTCTTGGTTTTTTTTATTTGTTTGAACGTTTTTGGCTTGATTTTGCGAATGATTGCTGACAACCTGCACCTTTTATACGGACTTGCAATTTTGTTAAAATGAGTGGAAAGAGAAACAGTTTGTCGCACTATATGTAGACTGTTTAAGGTAAAGATATTTACATCAATTACACAAGTCTGCTGCATGTTACTCAATAATTAAAAATCACCACATAATCACTTACGATGAACAACATAAACAATAGAAAACTTTGTTTTAATAACATATACAGCATACACTACTATAAAAATGAGAAAAAATATTTTTCATGTTGAAGTGTTTTGAAGCGACACATGCATTTGATCTCAGTGGAGTAGTGCAAAAATTACATTTGTCCACAATATTAAGTTAATAACAATATCTACAGACATATCAAAAGATCTACTGCAGTACGCGCCTGGATAGCCGTACTGATT
>NQII01000477.1:560961-644455 GCA_002778355.1 Clitarchus hookeri
TGTGGCAAGTATGTGTGAAGTAAATCTTTGTCTGTGTTAGCAAAGTTACTTCACTGCAATCTAATCTTATCACATTTTGAAGTGAATATTATTTAATTTTAAAAACTTGTAATTTTTGAGGTGGAGGCTAATAAATATGGTCATTAAAATTGGTTTCTTTACGGCCTTCAGTAATCAATAACTCAAACTTGGCACTTGCCATGAGTATTGGGTGCTTAGTGCTTGCGCATTACTTAATGACAAAGATGTTTTTTATGTCCTTTTAGGATATTAGTTTATTCAGAAGATGCATGTTTATTGAAATAAATATTTTAGTAACAAATCCTTCAATATGTATTTTCTCTGAAAAAATAGTAACCAACATGGCATTGCTAATACACCAGTCTTGAGTACAATAGGGGGAGACAGGCCAGAGAGCTGTATCTTGATTAAAAATTCATGAAGTTAAAATTATTTTTTTAAGTACCAAGTAGCAATCTGCAATATTTTAAAAGCTAATAATGTTACTGAAAACACAATAGTGTTTTTAATTTTTGTCACAGAATATTATTTAATTTATTTTGTACACACTATTTTTTAGCAAATGCTGCCAACATGAATTCACACACAAGCAATTTTCATACCACCTGATGGCACGCACTATAGTGCTTTGGCAATTACGGTGAACGTTGTTTCATTGCTATAGAATTGGTGGTTCTAGTTGTCAAACTCTAGTCATCACAGCTGAGAGACACATTATGTGTGGAATTATGGCACAAGCAAGAGTGATAACAAAACTTATTCCTACACATTCCATTTCAGGTCACACAACAGTAAGGAATTGCACTTTTAACCCTACCTTACCGTAAACTATAAGCTTCAGTACAGGAATCTTTCACACAAAAATAAATATTTCTTGTGGCTTTTTTTAATATTTATTTTGCAACTGAATAAACATAAAAACACAAAGACTGACTCACTTTTTAACTCAGTTTACAAGTTTCACATTTTTTTTACATTTAACAAAATAGAATTACAAATTTGAACAATTTTAAATAAGGATAATTGTCATTCATCAGCACACAAGTTCCATTTCCATCAAAGAAAAATTAACAAAATATTGATTTTAACCACTTATGAGCATACAACAAAAATAATAAATAAATAATACAATGCTGCAGATATGGTATAAACGGATGTGTTAAAAGGGATGTCCACCCACAGGGAAAATAGGGAAAAGTCAGGGAATTTCATGTAACAGGGAAAAGTCAGGGAATTTTCACATGGGTCAGGGAAAATGTAAATAATTGCTATTAAGCATAAGTTGTTAGTTTGTGAATACAGGATAATGTAATTGTGAGCATATGCATTTTAAAATTTCAATTTTTAAGTTTGTGACCTGGCAATAATACATCTTTGCCAAGTGACATAGAACCTACATGTACAAAATTAAGTATTTGTGTGTTTGTAATGGGCACTCGTATGAAGTCAATAGTGTGTATCGCGAGAAATATTGATGGGCTGAATAAAATGTTGGCTCTGCTGCCTTGGTCAGTTGCAGTGTAATTTAATTCTACCTCACTGATAGCATATTATTTTCTGTCAGCGGTGGAAAAAATTGTATCAGAAGGTTTCTGTCCTGAAAATAGGTAAAGAAAATGGCAAGATTCTGCCTGGAAAACAGGAAAAAGTCAGGTAATTCCAAAATGTAATTTCAGTGGACACCCTGGTTAACACACATCACTCACGGACACTTGCCAGTATCTTTTCAGCACTGGCCTGTGGATAATCACAAAGATCACATTGGAACACCTCACTGAAGCTATTAAGCAACAGTGGCACCACATCCTCAACCTCTACATTTTTATCAAGCTCATGTGACAAAGATGTTACTCCCTTACCCTCTATACCACACGGCACAATATGCAAGAACCACGAGAGATCCACGTTGCANTGCTTGCGCATTACTTAATGACAAAGATGTTTTTTATGTCCTTTTAGGATATTAGTTTATTCAGAAGATGCATGTCTATTAAAATAAATATTTTAGTAACAAATCCTTCAATACATATTTTCTCTGAAAAAATAGTAACCAACATGGCATTGCTAATACACCAGTCTTGATTACAATAGGGGGAGACAGGCCAGAGAGCTGTATCTTCATTAAAAATTCATGAAGTTAAAATAATTTTTTTAAGTACCAAGTAGCAAAGCTGCAATATTTTAAAAACTAATAATGTTACTGAAAACACAATAGTGTTTTTAATTTGTGACTAGAATATTATTTAATTTATTTTGTACACACTATTTTTTAGCAAATGCTGCCAACATGAATTCACACACAAGCAATTTTCATACCACCTGATGGCACGCACTATAGTGCTTTGGCAATTACGGTGAACGTTGTTTCATTGCTATAGAATTGGTGGTTCTAGTTGTCAAACTCTAGTCATCACAGCTGAGAGACACATTATGTGTGGAATTATGGCACAAGCAAGAGTGATAACCAAAAGCTATTCCTACACATTCCATTTCAGGTCACACAACAGTAAGGAATTGCACTTTTAACCCTACCTTACCATAAACTATAAGCTTCAGTACAGGAATATTTCACACAAAAATAAATATTTCTTGTGGCTATTTTTAATATTTATTTTGCAACTGAATAAATATAAAAACACAAAGACTGACTCACTTTTTAACTCAGTTTACAAGTTTCACATTTAACAAGATAGAATTACAAATTTGAATAATTTTAAATAAGGATAATTGTCATTCATCAACACACTTTCAACAAAGTTCCATTTCCATTAAAGAAAAATTAACAAAATATTGATTTTAACCACTTATGAGCATACAACAAAAATAATAAATAAATAATACAATGTGGCAGATATGGTATAAACAGATGTGTTGAAAGGGATGTCCACCCACAGGGAAAATAGGGAAAAGTCAGGGAATTTCATGTAACAGGGAAAAGTCAGGGAATTTTTACATGGGTCAGGGAAAATGTAAATAATTCCTATTAAGCATTAGTTGTTAGTTTGTGAATACAGGATAATGTAATTGTGAGCATATGCATTTTAAAATTTAAATTTTTAAGTTTGTGACCTGGCAATAATACATCTTTGCCAAGTGACATAGAACCTACATGTACAAAATTAAGTATTTGTGTGTTTGTAATGGGCACTCGTGTGAAGTCAATAGTGTGTATCGCGAGAAATATTGATGGGCTGAATAAAATGTTGGCTCTGCTGCCTTGGTCAGTTGCAGTGTAATTTAATTCTACCTCACTGATAGCATATTATTTTCTGTCAGCGGTGGAAAAAATTGTATCAAAAGGTTTCTGTCCTGAAAATAGGTCAAGGAAAATGGCAAGATTCTGCCTGGAAAACAGGGAAAAGTCAAGGAATTCCAAAATGTAATTTCAGTGGACACCCTGGTTAACACACATCACTCACGGACACTTGCCAGTATCTTTTCAGCACTGGCCTGTGGATAATCACAAAGATCACATTGGAACACCTCACTGAAGCTATTAAGGAACAGTGGCACCACATCCTCAACCTCTACATTTTTATCAAGCTCACGTGACAAAGATGTTACTCCCTTACCCTCTATACCACACGGCACAATATGCAAGAACCACGAGAGATCCACGTTGCANGTGACAAAGATGTTACTCCCTTACCCTCTATACCACACGGCACAATATGCAAGAACCACGAGAGATCCACGTTGCAGTTTAGGGCGAGACCATGTGTCATAATGAATCGACTGCCGTGGATACCCAGGGCACAGATCTTGTGATCACCGACCCAAACCCCAGTGTGCTCACACCTTCTTGTGGCCACGCCAAATGTTCTGCATGTGTCCATTGCAACTTGCTCTAGCTGAGCAACATACCACTTAACATTCTGCTCATACCTCTTGAGATTGAGTATCGGGTAAGCAACTAGCTGACCAGGACCATGAAATGTAATCAAACCACCTCTGTTTGTGCGATAAAACTCTGCACCAGTTTGCTTCAGCTTTTCTACCACCTCATCTGGATAATCTCTCTTCCTAATGCCAATTGTGTACACTGGCTCATGTTCCAGTAAGATTAATGTGTCAGCAGTTTCTTCCATCACTCCTCTGTTCACCACACTGACATGATGGTTTGCTAATATTCTCTGTAATTTCAAAGCACTTCCATAATGCAACCTGCCTACTTGCAAAACTTTCACCAACCTAACCATGATTTTCTCAATGAATAACCAACAGTCTACAAAACACACATACTTTATGCTATGTGCACATCTTATCTTCAACCAAACTGGACAGTGCTTTCAATTTTGTGTAAACAAATAATGAAGCCTGGAAAAAAAAAAAAAAAAAAGCAATATTACATACTACCTGAAACACTGTACTCAGTTAACAGATATGTAAATCACAACAGAGGAAAAACAATAAATGGGTGAATCATGTGTCCATTGTGCAAAGATACAAAACAAAGTACACTGGCAACCAAAAGTTTATCACTTGAAATGTTTGTGTCATATACTTTACCTATATGACAATTTGATAAGCATACATACAAACAACCCTCATATACCACAACTAATATGTTGCGAAAAAAAACATTTATTTTGGTAAAGAAACAAATACACAACTGAATAAAATTAAAAAGTTTATGGCCAGAACATGAAATACAGAGGAGACAACAGTGACATAGGATGATCAATAAGAGGTGAGACTCCCCCCACCATTAAAACCTATTTTTCCACTGGTGCATGTTTGAGCACATGTGATGATGTCACATGTTTATGTCATCCAAACCAACGTCCATGTTTTCACAGTTCACATTTTTCACCAAGCACAAAATTAAATGCCCAATCCAACTGGTCAAGAAAGCCTATTCATGGCTGTAATGGCGAAGCTTCCCCTCCCTACCCTCTCTGGGTGATATTTGCAGATTTTGTATGTGCATGTGTATGTCCAGTCAGTAACATGAGACAGGATAAAGTAGCTGCGAGCATCACACCTTTCATTGTTTTAATAGCTACAAAAAAGCAGAAATATACTGATCACATTGTTTCCCCAAGTTGTCATGATGGGNACCTTTCATTGTTTTAATAGCTACAAAAAAGCAGAAATATACTGATCACATTGTTTCCCCAAGTTGTCATGATGGGGGTCCCCATTAATTTGGCATACACACAACAAACGTACAGGTCATTCCACCAAATATACAATTTGAAAATGTCCTTGTAAATAAAGGTATTTTCAGAGTTATTATAAATTTTTATGTGATGTATGATAGGTNACCTTTCATTGTTTTAATAGCTACAAAAAAGCAGAAATATACTGATCACATTGTTTCCCCAAGTTGTCATGATGGTGGTCCCCATTAATTTGGCATACACACAACAAACGTACAGGTCATTCCACCAAACATACAATTTGAAAATGTCCTTGTAAATAAAGGTATTTTCAGAGTTATTATAAATTTTTATGTGATGTATGATAGGTAGACACACCTGTTTTTTTGCAGCATGCGAAATCACAATTTTTTTTGCCAAAATGCAATGCTTTCCGCAAAATTACACAAATTATGTAAAATCGCAAAAGTCACGTAATGAACATGTTTTTTCTCATTCTGTTTACGTTATAATCAATATATTAATAGAAGTCAATTAGTACACGCAATAGTGATGCATACAAAAATAAATTCTAAATTGATACAATTTAAATTAAAAAATTACAGTTTCAATAACTGAACAACAAAAATGCATTGTGCTTTGTCTAGGGCTACGGCAAACAACAACAAACCTGCAACGTGCACGTGATTCAATATTATCATTCAGTGAGTACTTGGTTGTATGGCATTTGTATTTGGCTTGTGTTCAATGCGTGCATGCAAATTTGAATTTCAAGGAATGTGACAAAGTAAATGTATTAGAAATGGCGGTAACAGTTTAGGACGGTGAGAAAGAATTCTCGTACAAAGGATTTTATATCTTCAACAAAGTTAACAAGATATTGATGTGAAAATTTTGTGGCATGCACATTGAGTGGGCCAGGAAGGATACATGTTTGAAACACATTAATGGCAGTGCTACCCACAAAAAAACAACAACAAAGCATTTGCACAGGAGGCGAAACAGTCTCAAGTCACATTAACTTCAGGTGTCTAACACCAAATTTCATTCACAGACTTTTTTTCCGCACAAATAAAGCAAACAATGCCAAATAAGATTTTGTGATGTCAACAAATTGCACGCTCATGAAGGCCAATATTCCATTAGAGAATATTGATCATCCTAAATTAAGAGACTGGATGAATAAGTTCATTAAAGGNTCATGAAGGCCAATATTCCATTAGAGAATATTGATCATCCTAAATTAAGAGACTGGATGAATAAGTTCATTAAAGGTAGCCATTGTAAATCGTAACACATATAAATTTATTTTGTAATAAAAATTATAACAGTTCAATTCCGACTAGGTCTATAGCTCCTCAAACTTCTAATAAATTAATTTCATTAACTCTTTAAGTGTAGAAAGTAAAAAAGAAATGGTGATAAATTAAAAACCTGAGCAAAACCAAAAGGCCCCAAGTTTGCATAACTGCTTTTATATCTCTAGTCTAATGGTATTTGAATTCTAAACAAACTGTAGGATATGTCCTAGGCTTATTATAACACCCCAGGGCCACATTTCTCTCACTTTTCCCAGGTGCTGGTGATTTTCCTACAGCTAGTAGGGTATGAGATGTATATATACCTCAATTAATATACAAGGAAGTAAGGAAGATGAATGCTGTCAAGGAAAAGCATGTTTCATTATGTGCGACGAAATCACAGATCGAAAAGGATAGTGTGTGTTTATAGTGCCATTCAAGGTTATTGAATGTGGCGATAGTTCACTTCAGAAATTGTATGTAGCAGGTGTGAAGGGGTTGCGTGGTCGGAGGACCCCATGGCTCACGATCATTGTGGATCGATTTTGAGATTAATAGTTTATGGTGAGAGACTTGATTTCCCTGTTTAAGCTCCTTGGTTTTAAGCCTTTGACTTATCCTTTCCCCACTATCCTGTTTAAACTCTCTGGCCTTAAGCTCTTTGACATATCCCTCCTCCTCGTGCCTGCACGTTTATTGTTGTCTGCTCAAAATTGAGTATATATTTTGGGGCCTCGCCCTCTCCTTTTGTCCAAATTCTGGAGCTACAAGTCATTAGGTTTGTAATGGTGTGAGATTTGATTATGATGTTATATAGTTGGCACACTTGTGTGCAGTTGGGCATAGTAGGCCATGGTGATAGCTTTTCATTCTAAATTCATTTATGGCAGCCCATCTCAAATTCATGTTTGAATCAATTTGGAGAAGGTCAACTTCAATTTTAATACAAAGCTTAAGTGTTTGCAAATTATAAATTGTCAGTATGAGCTCATTACGTGCCATTGTTTTTAATCATGTTGGTCTCGTGGACAAGTTTCAGTAAAGTAATTGGGCCATATCCCATAGGCACTTTGCACGCAGGGTTTTAAAGGTTGTATGCAGCATTCCATGCCATGACCTTCTTTTCTTAAATACCTTACATTTTAGCTACTTTTATATTTATATTCTTATCCAAGTTTTTTATCACGCACAGCTTTGGAAGGCCTGCCCAACACCCGTGTAACGATTCAGTATTCTTAATGGTTTTTAATGTGCAGGATATACACAAAGGTTTTTTTACAACTTTGCACTTTAATAACAGGAATAATAATTGACATAAAAAACGAAACTAAGTTCCATGTAAGTCGCCACCTCTGAAAGTTTTTTTCACTTGTACTAAATGGCACATACTGCCTGTTTCAGAGGCCTTGGGGGTTGAGTGGTTAGCCTGCTTGCCTCCCACCAAGGCGAACCAGGTTCAATCCCAGGCCGGGTCACACCCGGATTTTTCGCAAGTGGGAATCGTGCCGGACTATGCTGTTGGTCAGCAGGTTTTCTCAAGGATTTCCTTGTTTACCCCACCCTTGCATTCTTGCACTGATCCATTCTCACCGTCACCCTCATCGGCTCTCAAGATGTTAATAGTCCCCCAAATTGCTCAACTCAACTCTGGAACAAGGGTGGAAGACACAGAACACATTTGCTTGTTGTACCTGCGGTCACCACAAAAGTCACTTTGTAGGGCCACACAGGAGCTGCAAATTCCTAACACGACCATAAACAAAGTTCTACGAAAATGTCTTCGCCTTTATCCATATTGCTTGCAACTGGTGTAGGCCATGACACCAGATGACAAGCCAAAATGTTTGCTTTGGATATGCTAGCACAATTAGTGTGTGACAAACATTTTCTGATGAGTGCACTTTTCACGTGTGCTGTAAANTGTGTGACAAACATTTTCTGATGAGTGCACTTTTCACGTGTGCTGTAAAGTGAACAAACATACTGTGCGTACGTGGGGCTCAACCAAGCTGCATGCTGTAAGGGAGGTGGAACATGACAGTCCCAAGGTGAACGTNAAGTGAACAAACATACTGTGCGTACGTGGGGCTCAACCAAGCTGCATGCTGTAAGGGAGGTGGAACATGACAGTCCTAAGGTGAACATCTGGTGTTGTTAGATGGTGGACCTTGTCATTAGTCCTTTCTTTTTTGCCGAAGCAACGGTTAATGCTTGATGTGCTAGAGCTGTACCTGATATCACATCTGGCTGATCGTCAACCAACTGTCTTTTTCAAACACGATGGTGCATAACCACACTGGGCTTTGGGTGTAAGAGATGTCCTGGAACAGACATTACCCGCATGTTGGATTGGAAGAGGTGAACCAATTTCCTGGCCCTCGAGATCTCCCGACATCACGCCCTTGGACTTTTTCCTGTGGGGGTGTGTCAAAGACCAAGTGTACTGAACACCTGTGGATGATATTGATGATTTGATGATCCGAAGACCAGAATAACCAATGCCATAGTCAATGTTGACGATAGCATGCTTCATCATGTGTGAACCGAGTTTGAATACTGCTTCGATGTAGTGGGTGCCACCAGAGGTGCGCATGTGGAAGTGGCCTTAACATCCACATATATGTGAACAAAACTTTCAGGGTTGGTGACTTACATGAACCACAGTTAGGATTTTTATGTCAATTAATATTCTTGTTATAAAAGTGTGAAATTGTAAACAACCTTTGTGTACACCTTGTATTTTATTCTTTGTAATTGTGCAGGCACGGCTTTGATTGGCTCTTCTGGCACCTGTATGCTGCACTGTCTTACGTTTTTTTTTTTTTTTTTTTTNTTTTGGGCCCTGTTGCTGCTAGAAACATTAACTTTGTGTTGAATTGATAATGGTGCTATTCCATTGTAAAATTAATTAAGCCTTGTTGGAATTAATACTTTGAAAAGTGATTAAAAAAAATTATTTTATTATTTTTTTTTTAAATATTTTAATTTGAAGCGTACTAATAATACATTTTCTAGCAACAACTATTTACATTTGTATTTTTTGTATTGCATTGTGGTATACACGTCACAAAAACTGTGCAACTCTTTGCATTAGTCTCATTTTTGTGACTTCGTTATTTTTTTTGCTGTTTGTTGGTGTCATGGCTGCTGAGGTCTTTTTTTTCTACACTGTGAAGGAGGAGGAGCTTGTGTCCTTTCTACAGGACTATAACATCACTTATTCCGATGACGCCACTGTTGCTGACTTGCGCAAGACTGCAGTTTCATTTTGGCACTTGCGTGATGGTTCATCGGGCCACGTGGCGGAGTTGGCGCATGCAGTGTGTGTCACTGTTCACTTTCCGCTAAATTGTTGTTTCAAAGTGTTGCCCTTATACCTCCTCTTTCCTCTCTTGAGCCACGTAACATTCTGGCATTTTTTTAACGCGGCGGTGAGAATTATTGATTTGTGTATTTGTGACGACAGGGTTTTACTGCGAACTTTGACAGTCAAATGTGAGGGTTATATTTTGCAACTTGTACTTGAGGATACTGGTAGTTTAACTTGTTCTTGCCTTACCTATAAATGTAACATTTTAGCTTATACTTTTCCGGCTCGCGTTCAGTGCACGTGTTCGTGACTTCGCTTTCAGTGCCCTCACGAGTCACTTACTGAATTTACTGAGTCTATTATCACTCACGAGTGCACCCTTTGTTTGAATTTACCTGATGTAGAGCTTATGTGTATCGTGCTTGAAAATATGGCACCACATTTCCGTTTCTTGTGTAATTTGTTGCATATCCCTCANTAGAGCTTATGTGTATCGTGCTTGAAAATATGGCACCACATTTCCGTTTCTTGTGTAATTTGTTGCATATCCCTCGAACTATTGGCGAATTGCGTGAGTTGACAGTCAATTTGGCGGGGAAGTTGGCTGCCGCCAGTGAGTACAACATGACTTATCCTCCACCCCCTCGCCACATCGTTAATGAGGTTAATGCTACTGTATGTGCTACTCTGTCATCTGTGGCTGATCTAGGGGCGTTCATCATTGTGCCAATTGTTCACAACATGGGCATGCCAGTCAAATTGTCCCCAGGACCATAATCAACTTGCTCAAAGCNATTGTCCCCAGGACCATAATCAACTTGCTCAAAGCAAATTTTTTCGTTGTGGTTGCTCCAGCCATTTACATCATTCCTGTATGTATTCAACAAACGAATGAGGACCAGGAATGTGTGTGGGGTTTGTTCGATACAGGGGCCACCTATAATGCTATCAGTAGGCACTTTGTAAAAACTTTACTGCGAGACAAAGTAATCTCTCTTTCGTGCATTTTGAGGGTGCATGAAATGTGTTTGTGTCTAACGAATGGTGAGGTAAAAGCTACACGTGTACTGAAATTGCATTTTAAAATTGGTAGTTTTTCATGGACCATTTCCTTATGGATTTTGCCAGTTGAATTACGAGGTTATTTTAGGCCTGGAATTTTTGGGACAAACTAGAGCTATTGTTGATTTAGGTGATTTTACTATGTCTTCTTGTTTTGCCCCCGATATAAAAATTCGGCTTCAGAGAGGGGGCTACTGTCCAACTGACCAGTAAAAAATTCAGTGACCAGTCTATATTTCCCTTGGATGCCGCAGAGTGTTTAGCCAGCTTTTGTAAAGAATTTGGTGACATTACCACCAAAATAGGGAAGTGTGATGTGCTCCCTTACAAATTTACCCTGACTGATGATATTCAAATTCGGGACCACCATTTTCACTGCCCACCTCCCAAACTCAAAGCCTTTCATGAAATCATACAAAAGCTTCTTGACGCGGGAGTTATTGTTAAAAGCTTCTTAACACGAGGTTATTGTTCCATCCACTTAAAAATATTGTTCGCTTGGGTGACGAATACAAATTAGTGGTAAATCATTATTGGATAAACAAAAAAATTAATTTAGATCCATTTCTTTTGCTTACAGTTAATTGTGATCTCCAACAACTTGGGTGCACCAAAATATACTCGGTGTTGAATTAAAGTAATAGTTTCCATCAATGTTTGCTAGATCCTTAATGTTGTAAATATTCTGCTTTCAGTACGCCATGGAATCCAGAATGAATTTACTTGTATTCCGATGGGAACAAATTTTGGAAGTCAAGCTATATCTCGTGTGTTGCATCGTGTTCTCTCCAATTTTACGTATAAATTTGTTCTTAATTATGTGGATGATGTCACTGTGTATAATGAGGATTTTGACTCACATTTCACTCATTTGTATGAGGTGTTACAATGTTTTCGTGAGGTGGGTCTAACTGTTAACCGCAGCAAAGTTACCCTTTGCTCAAAGGAAGTGAAGTTTTTGGGGTATGTTTTGAGTTCTGGCCATTTGCACATTGATCTGGATCGCGTGGCTCCAGTGGTTAATTTTCCTAGACCTTGATCATTGAAGGGAGCGCAAAGGTTTCTTGGTCTTATGGGATATTATTCCAGATTTATTGTTCATTATTCTGCAATTGCTGCTCTGCATAATTATTTAAAGAAGAAGGGGGTAGAATTTAGTTGGTGGCCAGAACAGGAGAGAGCCTTTTACTTACATAAACAGAAACTTAGCACTCCTTCAGTTTTGGCATTACCCGATTTTTCATGCTGTTTTGTTGTGCAGGTCGACACATCTTCTATCACACTTCGTGGTGTTCCTGTGCAGTGGGTTGATGATCAGATAGTTCCGATTGCTTTTGCGAGTCATTCACTATCTGAGACTGAGCGATCCCTGCATATTTATGAAAAGGAGACTTTGGTATGTTTGTTTGGTTTGGACAGTTTTGCTATGAATGTGATTTGTTCATTGTCAGTCAGGCGCTCAGTTGGGTCTTAAATCATCCCAGAACTAAAAGATGTACACCTATTAGATGCCGACGCATTCCTGTCACTCGACCATCACGCATCCATAAAAACAGTGAAATGTGGCAGTCTACAAATGCTGAATGATGGAATGAAAGTGAAGTTATCCCACATTCTTCCCGACATAAGAGAAATTTATAAGACTTGGCAAGCACATGTGCGTCACTGAATGACAAAAAAATCTAAGGGTGAAAATGTGTGTGTGAGTTTCCCCTATCGGAAAGATAAATATATTTCTTTACCTCATATAAACTGTAAATGACACTGTAAATATGTGTGTTTTTACTACTCATATTAAAGGTATACACATACTACTATGATGCGTATATATACAATTTTTTTTGCTGCAACTACGTATCATCACATGCATGCCACGTACCCTAAAAGTGATACAACACTGAATGGCAGCCACCCAAGCCCGCATTAAGTCTCCTTAAACAAGGCCGATGCCTGGAGACCAGAGGAAGAATATATTAAATCCCCCCCGACCTTAAATAAATTCCAGTGAAATGGGAAAATACCAGTAAACTACACCAGTGAAACTGCGTCTAAGGCCTGAGCTTGGGCAGCTGATGCAACTCCCATAGCAGGGAGAGCTGCTTCCAGCCACCCCGAAAGATGGCACCAGAGTACAGATCTGCCTACAGGGGAGGAGGCCCCCCCCCTGTCTAAGCTACCCGAAGGCTGAAGAAACCAGACACTCCCCCCAGTGCAGGAGAATATATGTCCCTGTACCACCGCAAAAAGGCCGTTGGATTCCAGCAGCTAGCTCCACCACCTCGCGCTGGAGCTCTCTGCCCAGTCTACTCTCTTCCGCTCTCCTCACGAGAGACCACCAGATGATCATCAGCTACCAACACCGAACTTCTTCAAGCACGTGCTGCAGCCCCAAAAGAGTAGTCAGGCCCACCCCCTACACTTCGACACTTGCTGTCAAACCCACACCCCATAACACCACCAACTTCCGTTAGGGTTTAGTTGTTATCACTGCTACATAGTTGTTGCTCTGTGCTCTTTTAGCTCTCCCTTCACGCCAGGCTCTTCAAGCCGACAGGCACCTTCACCTGTCTTTGCTTACCTTCTTAGAGTTAATCAGTGCCTTGGTTACAGTAGGAGAGTATGGGTCACCATGTCTTATTCTGGATAGAATAAAACATGTATCCAGTTTAACTGCAGTCTGTTCTTTCTTGTGTAAAGTGTGCCTAGTCATCCCCTATGAGCATCACCCCACAACTGAAGGCAGGGAACTGCGGATTTGATACTGGTTTGCCGATCTTAGGGTAGGACTGCGGCCTGTCTGCTAAAAAGGACTGGACGTACGTCAAAAAGACACAACCCATTAGATAGACACCCATACTGTGGACCAGGCATGTAAAGGTACCTGGTGCAAACGTATGGCAGAGCCACAACCACTAGCAAGACACACGACGAAGAGGCTAGTCAACTTGTCAGCTAACCCACTACCTCCACAACGTATAAACTCCCTGGAGGGAGTGCCAGGCCTGGCAAGGATGGATCTACCCCTTCCAAAATACATTCCAGCTAGTGTTATCGTTGCCTGCCACCCCGTTGTAGAAGTGAACCGTAGCACCTAATTCCTGGTAAATGCCGTTCACCCACAGGAGGGGTAGTAAGTGGAGCGATAGGAAGGCAGCTGTTATCATAACTGGCAAGCAAGCACTGCTTAAACGACCTGTCCCAGCCTTCAGCTACCTTACCCCCCAGGGAACGAGCTCACCTCACAGTTCTCCCCAATCATCTGTTTGGTCCCCTTGTAAGACTCCCTGAGACTGTACAACCAGTTGTCGAGATCGTCCGCCTAGGCCTACCACTGGAACTAGGTGTTGAGCCAATCGACGACACAGATCCAGCTCCGCCATCCAGCACCAATGGGCCGGAAGCCCGCCAAACGTAGCCAAGTATGTTTCTCCGCCGAGTCATCCAGCAGACGCCATCGCCACCAACCAGCTGGGCCAGGAGACCCAAAAATGGATCAGCACCGACAAGCACCCATCGACCGGCAGTGGGAGGTAAGCCAGCGGCTCTGCCAACCCTTCGCACTCTTAAACCAATACTAGTGCAGCTAGACTTCGTGCCAAGCCAGTGGCCTACCAACTGAAGCTAAACAAAGGCACCATAAAGGTCAAGCGCTAGATTTTACAGACCCTACCACAGTAGGGTCTGTACCCCTTTGCACCTGTGCACCTGATCTAGTGCAGAACTAAGAAACTTCTAACTATTGAGACGTGGTATGCTCCTGTCCCTAGACCATCACGCGTAAACTGTTAATGTGTGGGTTATTTTTATTTCTGGAATGGGGTGTCACACATAATGTTGAAGCTTGGCAAGTTGTCGCCATAGAAAAATTTTGGAAAGCACTACCTTAAGCTCTTTGACATTTCCATCCTCCCTCATGCCTGCGCGTTTATTGTTGTCGTCTGCTTGAAACTGAGTTTATATAGTGCTTGCCCAGATCATTTATGGGGCTTGCACTCTGCTTTTGTCCGAATTCTGGAGCTACAAGTCATACAGTTGATAATGGTGTGAGATTTGATTATGATGTTATATAGTTAGCACACTTGTGTGCAGTTGGGCATAGTAGGCCATGGAGAAGCTAGTTTGTGATAGTTTTTCATTCTAACTTCATTTACGGCAGCCCATTTCAAATTCATGTTTGGATTAATTTGGAGGCGGTCGCACAACTTCAATTTTAACACAGATTTAAAGTGTTTGCAAATTATAAACTGTCAGTATGAGCTTGTTATGTGCTATTGTTTTATATCATGTTGGTCTCATGGATGAGTTTCAGTAAAGTAATTGGGCCAAGTACCATAGACACTTTTGCACACAGGGTTTTAAAGGTTGTATGCGTCCTACCATGCCATGATCTTCCTTTCTTAAATACCTTCCTTTTTAGCTCCTTTTATATTTGTATTCTTATCCAGGTTTTTTATTGTGCACGGCTTTGGAAGGCTTGCTCGGTGCCCACTTAATCATTCAGTATTCTTAATGGTTTTTTGATGTATTTTATTAATTTTAATTGTGCAGGTATGGCTTTGATTGACCCTTCTTGAGCCAGTACACTGCACTGTTTTAATGTGTTTTTTTCTTTGATTGGAGAAAATTTTTCTTTGTATGTATTTAGTCTCATGTTTGAGGTATTTCGGACCCTGTTGCCACTAGAAACATTAACTCTGTATTGAATAGCTAATGGTACTATTTCATTGTAAATTGAAATGAGCCTTGTTGGAATTAATGCTTTAAAAATGGTTTTAAAGAAATTTTGTGTGTTTTGAAAATATTTCAATTTTGGGTGTTTTAGTAATAAATTTTCTAGCAACAACTACTTACCTTTGTATTTGTTTGTATTGTATTGTGGCATATACACTGAAGAGCCAAAAAAACTGGTGCACGTGCCTAACATCGTGTCCCCCCCCTCCCCCCAAGCACGCAAGACGACGTGGCATGGACTCGACTAATGTCTAAAGGTATGCAGGAGACAATTCACACCATGAATCCTGCAGGGTAGTCCACAAATCCAATCTGCGCGAATTTGAGAAAGGGTTGTACGTCTATCACTTTAATGATTCTCGTCATTCGTAGCTTGTCCCGTTCTTTCACTATCTTTTTCCAGCCGCAGCGATGTCGAAGATGTGATGTTTTACAGGATTCCCGATATTCACGGTACACTCGTGAAATGGTCGTACGCGAACATCCAAATGTTATCGCTACTTCGGAGATGCTATGTCCCCATCTCTCATGTGCAGACTATAACACCAAGTTCAAACTCACTTAAATCTTGATAACCTGCCATTGTAACAGCAGTAACCGATCTAGCTGCAACAAAATCGCGTTACTCTGATTGGTTCCATACCTCTGTTATTTGCATACGCACGCCTATACCAGTTTTTTTGGCTCTTCATTGTACATCACAGTGTTAAAAAAATTCAAGCTACAGTATACTCCCATACAGCTGTTCTGATCATACAGAAACTTAGCATTTTGTATCATAACATTGTTTCTATTACTTCAGATTCTGCACTATACATGACTGAACGCATAAATGCTATTATAATTTTAGTTTCTGCAGCACTTCTGCACACACACAATGCTGGGCATACAAAGTTAACTTGGTGACAAATTTGTCGGCTGCTGAACTCAAGAAACTGAATGAGTCTGTAACATGAAACAAGCATGTTTTCATGGACACACGCATAAGAAAACATGCTTACATATATTTTCTGAAAGAAAAATACCCAGAAGATTCAGAGAAAATGAAACGCTTCCCAATGCTTGTCATTACTAGGTGGAACTCGTGGTTTAGGAGTGTAGAATACCTGAGTGACCATTTGTATGATTTAGGTGATTTTGTCAACACCTCCCAAGATAACAGCACAGCTGTGCAATATTTCAAAATTTGTCCCCATCACATACAAAACTAATAAAATGTCAGGGTATATTCCTCTAAGAACACTCCAGCAAGTGCTGCAACCTGTTACAGAAAGTTCGTCAGTTTCCTTAGCTCTCACAATGGACACAAAATTAAAGGCTTTAGCAATATTATTTCCTTTGTTGTGCAAGTGATTTTTTCCNTTTGTCAACACCTCCCAAGATAACAGCACAGCTGTGCAATATTTCAAAATTTGTCCCCATCACATACAAAACTAATCCAATGTCAGGGTATATTCCTCTAAGAACACTCCAGCAAGTGCTGCAACCTGTTACAGAAAGTTCGTCAGTTTCCTTAGCTCTCACAATGGACACAAAATTAAAGGCTTTAGCAATATTATTTCCTTTGTTGTGAGAGTGATTTTTTTCCCCTCAAAATATCCTTAAATGCTAGAAACCATACCAAAGCAGACCAGCGACAGTTTAGCATCCCATTTTAAAGCTGTTGCTTTAAAATGTTTGGATAAACTAACAGAGCTAAGGGAAAGTGACACAGCAAAATAATTTATTTCAGCAGTTGGTACACTCCTTGACCCAAGAAATGTAATTAAAATTGGCATTTCTGGTTTGTTAAAATGAATACCACATATGTAAGAGCTTGCTCCAAGTCAGTACCTGGAAGCATATTCTGTTTTCAAGGATACAGTGAAGACTGAAGCAGAGTGAGTCTGGTAGATGTACTGAACATTTTGTTGTCTACGAGGTCAAACTTTCCATGTTTTGTGGAGTGTTCAGTGCAGGCTATTTGGATTCCTGTTAGCAATGTTGACTGTGAACGAGGATTCTCGTTTTACGGGAATATTATCACTGACAAAAGCACACATACTTCTGCAGAAAATATGGAGCTGATGACTGCATTGGCTTTTCCATCAAAGTAAGTAGTTGCATTTGGCGAAAGTTTAAAAACCTCAATTTCAAATTTCTCAGAAGTAATTTGCAAGAATTTTATTAATAAGTGGTTTTATTTCCCACAAAACATAAATAAAGTAAAATTTTTACAAATAAACACTTCATTTATTTTTAAATAATGAAATTGCACTGTAATAAACAGGAAAAAATGACAAAATCTACAATTTATTTTCATTGCAAACAAGTGGCTCTAGTGATAGGCCTAGTCCGTAATGGTGGGTATGTTCTCTTCTCCAGCAGCTGTGCTACGCTTACTACGAGCATCTGTTCATATAGGTAGCGCAGCCTGCCATCCAGTTATGCATGACATCACCAAGCAACAATACAGACAGATGTTTAGCAATAAAGAGAGATGCACAGTCAGCACAACACTGCAAAAGAGTAACATTAAGTGGCATTAACTCAGTATTATTCATCAGGTATTCTGTTGACACTGTCATTTGGCGTACTAGTGGCAGTACTGCTGCTGAATAGTCTGAGGTTCTTGTGTAGGCATACCTTGTTTGTTCGGTGGAGAATATGGTCTAGAAATACATAAGTAAAAACTTGACTTCCGGTCTGCAGCAATCTTCAACTTTAACACTGAAACAGCTAGCTACCTACATCCCATCACACTCCAACTACTAACAGAAGCTCATTCAAGTACGAGACATAAATGGTGGTCACCCTCCAGGTGCCTGACTGATTGTGTGTCTAGTCAAGCAAGTTAAAGACACTTCTTGACAGGCACTGTTGGCAATATATCTGTGCCATGTCAACAAACTCGCACACCTACAACCCAGTGCAAGGAAGAAGCACTCATCACTGGTGGTGAGTGGACATCTTTGAAGCGTACCTAGATGCCACTTACCACATGGGGTTATAGGCTGTTTACGGTAAACTGAGTAATTTGAAAACCCTACTTAAGATCTACTTGTATGCATACTGTGTATTCTTTCACCATGCGTAAATTTAATACAGCAGCAATAATGTCTTGTTCATAGACAGTCTCAAACACATAGATACTACTATCACAATCAGCCCAGTTCACAAGGTCATCCAAAGTCATGTTTAAGTCTACAATATGATGTGCAGACATTACATCGCTGTCAGCAGATTCCAGAAATGCTGAATGGTTGCCTGACTCACACTTTCTCATGCTAGCTCCATTTCATCATCAGAGTTTACTATTGCGCTGAGCAGTTCTTGGCAACAGTATGCTTTAAATGCTCTTATCATTACCCTGGTCTAGCAGCTGGATCAGTGCCGTAGTACTTTTTGGCAAAAACATAACTTTTATTTTTCCATTTCTCGACTGCAGTAAATCAGTTGATGGATGTGCTGGGCAGTGGTGAAGTATCAATAAAGCTTTCTTCTATCCTAAGTGACAGACCATCAGTGGCATCTCACTGATGGAACAAACTCTTCATTGAACCACTTGCAAAATAATTTGCCAGTCATCCAAGCATTTTTGTGTCAAAGTACGTAACAGGCAATGACTTCATGTTTACATGCTTGAAAACTTCAACTTTTTCCGACACAGAGGGATTTGAGCTTGTGGCCCCCCTGATTAGTTGGTGGCAAAAAGAAGCTCTAGCCTTGTTCTGTTTAAATCCCTAATTATTTTCGGAAGTTTGGATGTTTACAGATTTTGTAGGAAGAAGCCGATAACATAAAGTAGTTTCATTACAATTATACACCTGATCATCAATCATTACTCTGTGCAGTTCTGCAGGAAAGCATGGTACAGAAAGTGTCACAGGATCGTGCTTTGTCTTCGATGCTTGCATAACTTATTCCATCATGAACTTTCCATCGCGAAAAGTCACTGTTGTTATGCAAATGATTGTAAAATTTCACATCTTGAGCCTTCAAAATATGTCCAGATAATGGTACACCTTCCCTTTGTTTTATTTTTAAAAAAACACTTGTAAATTAGAGGTATGTGAATAAGCATTTTTGAAACTGAATAATATTTTGAATTGAATAAAATATTGTTCCGTATTTCAAAGCTTTTTCCAATAGATTCATTTTATTTTAGATTTGTTTAGTTATATGTTCACTTTGCAGAGACAAATGTAATTAATTTTTAAATGCAGAATTTTCAAATTTATGGTCATGTATTTTAATTATAACATATTTTTAACAAAAATAATTTATGGCATTTTATACATTTTTCAAGACTTCATTTCCACATCTTCCCCTATCAGAAATTCTTTTTCCTTTTGTTTTGTTACACATATTTTCGTAACATTGAAAGTCATGGAAAAATTTTGAAATGACTGGCTAGGCGATTGTGCAACCGCGTGGGAAATGTGTCGTCCTTCTTTGTGTATGTGAGCCTGTCAACAAGTACTACACCGTAAGTACTTGAATTCCTGTCCTTTTATATATTTTTGGTAGCCTAGCGGTCCACTTACCACCTTAACTAACATGAATAATGTTTAAGGTATTTGTAAATAAAAACCTTGTAAATACTTTACAAAAAATGACTAACAGTATTTTAATAAACTCTCAAATATTGGAAGTTACTATTGTGAGATAGGTACAGAGACATACTCCACACTCCTGTCTATTGACAATTCATTTCCCATCCATTTATAAACATGGTGGTATGTTTGAACACAACTACACTGGAGAGCAGCTTCTGTCTAATAAAAATAACACATCTTGAAATTCATTTAACTCGGTGATTTTGCAAAAAAGTTATGCCTCAACTCTGAAAGACATTCATTTCACTATTACTGTAGAGCTGAAGTACACATTTACCTACACACTCAGTAATCTTGCCAGATTCAGCAACAACATTTTCAAAAACAAAGCAACTTCTGGCAAAATGCCTGAAGCTAGAAGAAAATAATAGTAGTATAGTACAATACAAAAACTGTTAGTCATAAAACCAACCTGAATACAGTCAAAAAGTGTGAACATTCATGTCAGGCATTTTGAAATTCACCAGCATTGTTTGGATACCTGAAGAATGTAAACAAAGCATTTGACAGTTGAAACAGAGATGGCACATAGTATTGTTTTTGTTTAACTCTATTGTACCATTTTTAAATTTGTTAATAATTTTTCCAATATTCATTATTCATTTTGACAATTTTATTACACCAATATTTATTCATTTTGAGAATGGTATTTCATTTCAGATATAAATATTTTATATTTTAAAAATCATTTTGGTGGATTTCAAAGATTCAAATTTTATTCAGCGCCTTCCTATGTTCACATACTGTAGCTGAATGCTCTATATCAGTTACTCTCACCCAAGATTCTGGCTGTCGCGTTGCTTTTTTGTGTGCTCGCACAGTACGGCCTATGTAACTTTTCACTGTATGTAAGCTGCCAGTTTTGACATTCTTTTCCAGGACCTCTTCCAGGTGCAGTTCTCCAAATGTACCCATCACACACGCAATTAGTGTTTTCCAGTTGCGTCAACAAATTCAACCTGTGATCTTTAAAAAAAAAAAAAAAGGGCCCGGGACTGTCATTCTTGCATGCCAGAGCCATCTACAAGCAAATTTTAAAGTGTAGGCACGCTCTAACAAGTGTGGTTGGCGATAGTTCAAACACCATACAAGCTAAAAGCCAAAATACATATAGTAAACTCTTGATTCTAAGAATTTTCCTGATTCCCAGAAAAAGGTTGTTATTTCAAAACGGTCGTTGTTGGAAAAACCTTTTCCGTTTCAATTGAATTTTTATATGATTCCCCAAAAAAGGGTTGTTATTTTGGGAGGGTCTCTATTATAGTGGTCTTAGAAACAAGCATATATTTGCATTTGTATTACAGTAATTGAGGATGTAGTCAGAAGTCCTTCGTGTATTTTTAATTTTGTTATGAAGTTCAGTTAGTTACAGTAAAATTGTAATTTAAAGATTTATTGAAAGTGATATGTTGCTGCATTAGTATACATTCATCGCCTTCACTACAAGTAAGTGTTGCTACTTGATAAGTTTTCATTTCCTACGTTTCACGATTTAAAGGGTTAGTAATTCAAGTTTAGATCTGGGGCCATGGCAACTGAGCGGTTGGACTATTCACCTCCCACCAAGGCGAACCAGGTTCAATAACCGGCCGGGTCACACTCAGATTTTCGCAAGTGGGAATCATGCCGGACAATGCCACTGGTCTGCGGGTTTTCTTGAATATCTCACGTTTCCTCCGCCCTTACATTCTGGCGCTGCTCCATTCTCACCTCATTTCACCCTCATCGGCTCTCAAGACCTTGCTATTTAGAGGACCCCAAATAACTCAACTATTTTTAACCTTTTACAGAGGTCTAAGTTTTACGGCAGGACCACTGTTGGTGTTTACCGTGACGTTCTATTCTGCAGCCTCATCATACCTATAGCGTTAGTTTGTTGCCTACTTTCCACTTTTCTTCCCAAACTAGTTTTGGCTACCGGCATTTCTCTACGTTTGGTTTGGTTCAACACACCATGATTAAAAACAATAATTTATGAACTTATTTCAATTATTTAAATTTTCAAATATTTAAGAACTGACGCATGACTGTCTCAATAGTTGTATGATTCTAGTTCTGCGCTAGATCAGGTGCAAGGGGGTACAAACCCTTGCACCTGTAAAATCTGGCAATTTGCCTTTATGGTGCCTTTATATAGTGTCAGGCGGGTAGGCTGCCGGCTTGGCACAAAGTCTAGCTGCGCTAGTATTGGTCTGCAAGTGCGGGGTGTGGACGGAGCCACTGGATAACTTCCCACTGCCGGTCAATGGGTGCTGGTCAGTGCTGATCCAATGTCGGGTCTCCTGGCCCGGCTGGTTGGTGGTGATGGCATCTGCTGGACGGCTAGGTGGGGAGGCATACTCAGCTGCAGCTGACGGGCTTCCGGCCCACTGGTGCTGGTTGGTGGGGCTGGATCTGCAGCGTCGATTGACTAGATGCCTAGCTCCAGTGGTAGGCCTAGGCGAAGGATCTCGACGACTGGATATACAGCCCCGGGGAGTTTTACCAGGGGACCAAGCAGATGACTTGTGGGGAACTGTGAGGTGAGACATTAACAGTTGGAGGGCGGCATGAGCTCGTTCCCAGAGTGTGAGATAGCTGAAGGCTGGGACAGGTCATTTAAGCTGTGCTTGCTTGCCAGCTAGGATAGCAGTTGCCTTCCTGTTGCTCCACTTACTACCCCTCTTGTGGGTGAACAGCATTCACCCGGGAATTAGGTGCTACGGTTCACTTTTTCAACAGGGTGGCAGCCAATGATAACCCTAGCTAGAGTGTATTTCAAAAGAGGTAGATCCTTTCTTGCCAGGCCTGGCACTCTCTCCGGCAAGTTTATACGCTGTGGAAGTAGTGGGTTAGCTGACAAGGGAATCTGGCCTCTTCGTTGTGTGTCTTGGTCATGGCTCTACCGTACGCGTGCACCAGGTACCTTTACGTGCCTGGTCCACAGTATGGGTGGCCGTCTAATGGGTTGTGTATTTATGACATACGTTGAGTCCTTTTTAGGGGACAGGCTACAGTCCTACACTAAGATCGGCAAACCAGTATTAAATCCGTGGTTCCCTGCCTCTTCATTGTGAGGTGACGCTTACACGGGATGACTAAGCACAATTTACACAAGAAAGAGCAGACTGCGGTTAAACTGGATACGTGTTTTATTCTATCCAGAATAAGACACGGTGACCCGTACTTTCCTACTGTAACCACGGCACTGATTAACTCTAAGAAGGTAAGCAAAGACAGGTGAAGGTGCCTGTCGGCTTGAAGAGCCTGGCGTGAAGGGCAAGCTAAAAGAGCACAGAGTAACAACTAGGTAGCCGTGATAACAACTACACCCTAACTGAAGTTGGTGGTGTCCTGAAGGAACTTAAGGGGGGAATATGGGGTGTGGGTTTGACGGCAAGTGTCAAATGTAGGGGGAGGAGAAAGGAACTCTTCTGGTGCTGCAGCACGTGCAAGAAGAAGTTTGGCGTTGGTAGCTGATGATTAACTAGTGGTTTCTCGTGAGGAGAGCAGAAGAGAGTAGACTGAGCAGAGAGCTCCAGCCCATGAGGTGGTGGAGCGAGCTGCCGGAATCCAACTGACGTGGGACATATATTCTCCTACGCTGGAGGGTGTCTCTGGTGCCTTCGGGTAGCTTCGACGGCATTGGCTTCTCCCCTGTAGGCGGATCCGTACTCTGGTGCCATCTCTCAGAGTGGCTGATTTCAGGAGTGCATTGATATTTCCAGTGTTATTTCTATGTGTTACCTATGTCCTTATCTGTGATTGCACTACAATAAAGTCTCCTAATTAGAGAAATCTGCATATAATTAATGGTAAGAAAGGTATACATTTATGAGTCTTGTTTTCTCCCACCCAGGCTTTATGAGCTGGGCATTCAAACTCTTTAAATCTGTGGAATAGTGCAAGACAGTTTTTCAGTGATTTTTCATCACACACATATCAAGGTTACAACACCATCATTACACCATTAAAGACTTTGGCTAGCTGGTCATCACCACCAGAATTGAAAGTGAATATAAAATGTTTTAACATAATGTTAACATGTAGTGTAATATGTGAAACCTCCTCAATTGGTGTTTTAAATCATGGGATTCCACAAGGTTCTATTCTTGGCNCCCCGGTTCTTTTCTATATATATATATTAATGACCTCCCAAAATCTTTTCGAACACAAGCAGTGACTGCTTGTGTTCGAAAAGTCATTTTCGCAGATGATACTAGTATTCTTATAAAAAATAAATAATTAACTAAACTAACAGAAATAGCTTCTCAAGTACTTACAACTTTGGATGATTGGTTCAATGCAAACAAACTTACGTTAAATCTTGATACAACAAATTTAATTGATTTTGTAACACAAAATAAAGTACACAAAGATATAAAACTGAAGTGCAGAAAAAATTAAGTAAAACAGACTAATGATACAAAATTTCTAGGTATACAGATCAATGAAAAACTAAACTTGAAAACTCGCACTGAAAAAGTAATGTCTAAACTAAGCAGTGCATGTTTTGCTCTCAGGTGTATGTGTAACAAACTTGATACTGCCTTAAAAATAATGTATTAATTGCATACTTCCATTCAGTTATGAAATATGGAATCCTATCATGGGGAAATTGTTCTGAGGCTAAAAAAGAACTTGTCTTACAGAAGAAAGCCCTAAGAATAGTATGCCAGAAAAAAGTACTCTTGTAGGCCACTATTTAAAACATTAAAGGTTCTCACTTTGACCAGCAAATACATTTACTTAGTACTTGTTTTTCTTTCAGAAAACTTTGATAAATTTCAGGTAAACACAACAATACACTCAGACTGTACTAAGACTCAAAATTATAATCACTGCCTAATTAATACTCTATCCATGTATCAAAAAGGTACATACTATACAGCTATTAAATTATTTAACAAACTGCCTAATGATTTCAAAGAACTATGCAAAGTATTTAGAAGTAAATTTAAAAACTATTTGGTAGTAAATGCTTTTTACTCCCTTGAAGAATTTCTAAATTGTCCAGTAATGTCATTTGCATGTAGCACGCAACATTTTTTTAATTGTTTTTAAATTTCTGTATTTCAATCTTTTTTTAAGTGTAGTTTTATTCCATGTACATTTCTGTTTTTCAGTCTCTTTTTAAAAAAATGTGAAAGAATGTATGTAATGTGTGATATGTATCTGAAAATTGTAAAATTTTTAGACATGTTCCACATCCTTGAGTCTCTGTTCTCACTATGTATATCAATGGAATGAATATTAAATATTAAAAATAAAAAAATAAAATAAATAAAGTATGTTTTGTTTTGATTATTGTTGCATGCAATGTCCTACACGGGCCGGGTGCATCGGCCATACCCAATTATTACCCAACCCAAAACAGTCGAACCCGGGCCAGGCCCGAACAGATGCTACCCGATAAGGCCGGGCAGATAATCGGAGGCAGGTCGGGCTCGGACCCAGCCGCCAGAATCTAAATTGGGCCAGGGCGTCCTTCCATGTATCCAGTTCGGGCCAGGCAGTGGGCGAGTCTGTACCGGCATAACGCTTCGTAACCTACGAGCTGTAGTCCTACTTAATGTGTTCCTTCAGTGCGGTATTGTGAACATAGTTATTCCCCGTGAGTTGGAACGTTCAAGGATGTGAAGACGAAACTGGCAAGTCAAGCATGGAAGCTCGTCGACAAGAAACAGCGTGGTTCGCACAGTGAATTTTGTTGGACGAGGTTTAAGTGTTGTTGTCAATTATAATGAATTAGAGCAAGGTTTTGTGGCTTGTAAAGGGTGTGAGAAACTGTTGACGTATAAAGCTAAGAATGGCACTAACAATCTTAACCGCCATGCACAACAATACTGTACAGTTGTAAACAATGCTGGTAGCAGCGGTAAAGAAACAGACACTGTGATTACTACATTTTTCATGGAACCTACGAATAATTGCCTTTTAAATTACAGTGAAGTGAAATGTTCTGTGCTGGATAAGTGTGTTGATTTCTGTACTATGAATGTATGACCCTTCGAGACTATTGCTGGAACGGGTTTTATGAACTTAACCCAGACCCTAGTTAACTTGGGAGCATCTTATGGCAAAGTGGATGTTAGTAGCATTCTGCCACATCCTACCACTGTTTCTCGGCATACAGCTGACAGAGCCAACATTCTACATGAGAAATACCTCTGCCACAGATCATCCAATCATTATGGTGAGGCGAGTTGACATTCACTACATAAATGTTGATGGATGACATGGCAAAACATGCCTACGTCTGTATAACACTCCAGCACCTTAAAGACTGGTATCTAATAAGTAGGGTGCTCGTTACGTGTGGTTTCCTGCACGACAAAAAAACTGATAAAAACATAAAATGGAGATTAAACAACTGGCTTCCATCTGTATTTCAGCTGGTGACTGTGAAAGTGCTGTTTTCGTGACCGATCAAGGGAGTAACATCGTTAAGGTGTTAGGACAAAACAAGCATTATAATTGTGCAATACATCTCCTTAACACAGTGTTGCGGAATACATTTCAAGATACGTACTTGGAAGAGACCCTTCCCAGTGTGAAGAACATTCAGGACACCAATCAGCAAAGATAGTGTCATATCTGAAAAGATCCCCAACTTCCCCATACTATGAAACTTAATGTCGGATACCAATGGAACTCAAAGTTTATAATACTGCAATTCATAGTGTGCTAGAAAATAACAGTGAGGAACATCGTCTTGATTGACTGGAGGAAACTTTTATGGGTGAATTGATAACGTTCCTGGAGAATTTCTACTTAGTCACAAAAGATATCGAGGCGGAGAGCACTGTCACCATTCATGTAATTGTACCCTCGTCGAATACTGCAACATAAGTGAGGATGACTCCCCTTAAATCGGTCACATAAAATTGTGCTAAACGGTACATTCTTGACACGTGAAAAGTTACAATGGTGCACAAAATTGCTACACTTTTGAGTCTTGCACATTGTAAACTCCGCAAGCTGAGTGACATTGACAGAGAGGCTGTTAATAAGTGCATAAGCTACTATCAAATCGTAATCTGGTGAAGAAGGATATCGAACCAGCGATGAACAAAAAGATACCGGCTAAGAGGAGCAAACTGCAAGACTGAGAAGACTCCGATGATGCAGACGGTAATTGTGACCAGGTGACAACATACCTTAAATTACTGGGTAGTAAAACGAACTGTGTAGTTACTGAGTGGTGAAAAAAAATGCAGTAATTGTAAAGAATAGCGGCTTTTTTGAAGGAGACATAGTAGACCCACAAAAGTTATATAAAATGCTTTTGCACACATTACCTGTTTCATATTTAGGAGGGCATAATGATAAAAATAAGCAGAATGTTGAAAATGAAATAAATTATATACAAGGAGTTTGGCCGCTTTGTTTACGTCGGACGCCATGTTGTATAGTCCTGTTTGCTATGGATGTGTAGACGTTACCATAGGTTAGTTGCATTACAGTGAGGTTTGTGGCGAGTGGAGTGTTGCTGCGCGCGTGAGTTGTGACGTCCGAATCCGACCGTGCGAAGGCTTGTGATTTAAGAATGGAGGGTGCAAGTACGAGTGCTTCTGTGCGTGACAGTCATTTATGTGGCGGGTGTTACCTGGACGTTTGCCAGTTTGTAGAATTAACGTTGTTTTGGCCTACCTAGGTGAGTAAATTCGCATTCTTTCGGTATGTTTTACTGTTACTTTAAAACCCTAAAAGCTTAGGTTAGAATAAAATCCTAGGTTAGATTAAAACAGTTAAATCCTAGGTTAGATTAAAACCCTACAATCCTAGGTTAGATTATAACACTACAATCCTAGGTAAGATTAAAACCCTACAATCCTAGGTTTTATTAAAACCCTACAATCCTACGTTAGATTATAACACTAAAATTCTAGGTTAGATTAAAAATGTAAAATATTAATTCACTTGTCGTGGGGTTAGGTTAACTTAGGTAAGATGGGCACATATTACGAAATTGGGTGTACAAATGTTAAATTGAGGTGTTTTCATATTTTCTGTGGGTGTATTTTTAGTGATTTTACTCCACAATTTCTCTGATCTTCATAGGCCTCTCCACTACCGATTTTGTGGTTTGTAATCATAATATGTTAACACCCTTAGTAAATTCATGTTCTGTGTAATTAATAGAGTCGAAATATACCACTTTTCGGGATTTTTGTTGTTATTTTCGGAAAAGCAGATATTCTTTACAATTACCTAACATGCAACAACCCTGCAACTGATGGCACATTTAGCTCAACGAATCTTAGTCATTCCAGCATCCAGCACATCCAGTGAAAATGCATTCAATATCACTGAGTACATTATATAGGAACATCGAAATGCACCTAAATCAGAGGTAGTCAACTATATTTCAGTGATCCAGGATGCATCGTTGAAAACCAAGAAAAGAACATATGAAGTCAAGCATTCTCTCACAGTGGTATTTTTTTATTTGCCCATTTATTAGGAACACCACATAATGCAATGTGAAACAGGTAACTTTGATAATGTTTGTGCATAGTGAACAGTGATGTCCATACATNGGAACACCACATAATGCAATGTGAAACAGGTAACTTTGATAATGTTTGTGCATAGTGAACAGTGATGTCCATACATATGCATAGTTGCATGCCGACTCAGTGTACGGGATGGTAAATCGTTGGCGATTACATTTTATGCTAGAGGTTTCTGGATACTGTTGTCGCATGATTTTGTTACATTGACATTTATTATGATACTCTTGTGTGGAAAAGAATGTCATGCACTGTGTGTTCTCTTGGTATATTGCAGGAGTGTTAGCTACATCCTGTCATTTACATAGAATATAGTTAAATAATGTATGTTATATGTACCTACTTTCGGAGACTAATGTAGTTCCAACCAACATTTACTATGTCCAAATNTTATATGTACCTACTTTCGGAGACTAATGTAGTTCCAACCAACATTTACTATGTCCAAATGGGATGCACTCACCGACCGTTCATATGAGTGTACGGCAACGATATCCTGCTATATCGGGTCAGGCGTGCCCGATAATTGCCCGCTACCTATCTCAATTGGGACTGGCTTAGCCTAGCCCATAAACGTATTTATTCTTGAGCCAGGCCAGCCCAAAGTATTACGTGTATAGGTCGGGCCAGACCGGGCCGTACCTATCAGAGTATCGGGCCGGGCCCAACCAGATACGGTTTTGCAGGGCTCTGGTTGCATGTAGATTGTAGGCTAAGCTGTACGTGTGTTTACTATATTACATATGACTAAAGTTGTACAATAATTTGAAAGGACAACATTATAATTTCAAGAAACTACATAAGATAATTAGGTAATGTACTGCGCTGTATGTGAGCTGTAATTAAACCCAGGCATGGTTATGTTTAGTTTGGTATGCATCTGGTTGTATAGCTACCAGAGTGAATGGGTTCAAGTGTATCTTGATTGATAGTACACCTGATACCACTTGCTCAAGTTTCTGATACCTACAGAAAGTGTTATTTTTACCAACTTATTGTTTCATGATGGTGTACACTGTACTTTGTGTACGTAAAATTGGTATTGCACAGTATGCTTGAGCTGATGGTTACAAGTGTACAATACACATATAGTTATTGGATAGTACACTTGAGCCTACCCACTCAAATATACTTTGCGATTAATGGGGTGTTTGAAGTGTCCCCACCCAAAAACCGCCTCATCTCCATGGATGCCTCATCAGGATGAGAAGGTATGGTGGGAAAATGCAGTAATGTGAGTGACATCAACACCATGTTGTTGATGTCATTTTGCATAGTAAACTTTTCCCTTGCAAAAACAGTGATTCAAATGATTTCCTTGCTAGTTTAGGTGGTCATGTTGGGTTAGGATAAGACTATGTTATAAAAATAAGGGGAGGGGGTTGATATATTACCTATGGACTATTCAGATATTTTTTTTTACAGCTTAGCTGTTTTTATGAAGAAAAGGTTTTTTGAGTATACAGCTACTAATTAATGTTTTTTTCCTTTAAAAAATGTGTTTTTTGAGTTCATAGGTCACTAAGAAATTTTGTTGAGTGCAGAACAATGCAAGTTGGTTTTACTGGCACTTCTTTTTAACTTTTATTTCAATTTCCCTGATAGCAGCCCAATAAATTTTAAGTCATTTGGCAATTTATGTACACCAAAAGCACGCTTTTTTTTTTTTTTTTTTTTTTTTTTTCAGGAAAGACGCTACAATAAACAATTATCACATAATACACCACAGCATACACCTCACGAGTGGGGAAAAAGAACTATTAATAATTCTATCTACAATTTACAACCAGGTTTGAATTTTTTAAATTACTTATTCGCATAGTTCTTACTTCTCTCGCCATCCATGAAGGCAATACGCGCTTCTGACAATTCATATGTAATTTCTGGTTCTACAATTACTAGGGCTGTAGAAGTAGAAAAGTGATCACTGTGGTCAGTACCTTAACCTATTCAAAACAAATNGGTTCTACAATTACTAGGGCTGTAGAAGTAGAAAAGTGATCACTGTGGTCAGTACCTTAACCTATTCAAAACAAACCAAATAAACTCGGCCGAAGACCATAAAAAAAAATACTTTCGCAATGATTGCCAAGTCAATTCCGTTTCTTATAAACCAAAGATATGTATTAACTTACTTGNAAAAAAAAATACTTTCGCAATGATTGCCAAGTCAATTCCGTTTCTTATAAACCAAAGATATGTATTAACTTACTTGCTCTGTAATCAGCAGGGAAAAAAATATATATAAATGTAACTGTTAAATTGTTATTAAGCTTATCACTTTAGGTAGCCCCTAGCCATAATTTAAATCTGAACTTCGTAAAGTTGCACACCATGACAGCGCCAAATCCAAAAATAAGAAACACACTACGGTAAACTTGTGTTAAAAAAAAACTGCGGAAGCGCGCCGTTACGTTTTTGAACTCACGGTAGCGTGAAAATAACAAGTCAAACACAACCCAGGCATTCATGAGCCGTTAAAAATTTTGTTGAACCTAGTTATGGTATATAACAAGCGTTGTGATCGCCAATCACTATTAAAATTACGTCTGAACTTTTCCTGTCACGTTTCACTTCGCATTCCATCATGCGCACGGCTTTATAAGTGACCGTAAGGCCTTTTGTGTCTTCACTCCCTCCTTGGACACCGTGACGGCATCAAAATCTGGGTTACCGCTCTACATTTGAAGCGCGGACGATTTTATAATTTGTCACAGAGGCAAAGACGAGTATCCCAGGCTTTCAGTACTGCGGCGTTGCTTTCGCTGCAAAGAACAGCTACACATTCTTAGTGAAGTTTTGGTTCAGTTTTCATAGGTTTATGCTCTTTTCAGAGCTGTGTAAACGTGGTACATTTAATAGAAACTGTCGTCGGTTTTAGAAGTGAAAGTTTTGCTATGTGTGATATGTGCGGCTGGTGGTAATGTGAGGAATCTGTCATTATTGTTTAAAGTTATTAAGAATGTTTTTCAAATGCTCTAATTTAGGCCTACTGAATGCAATACGCCGTCTAAGGACGAAAGTAAGGTCGCTCAATTGGAATAACTATTGAGGGCCATCACATTTTTTTTTTCTTTAAACGAACTGACGACGCGGAATGAAGATTCAGAACAAACTCCGAACAGTGCGGTTCTTCTGGGTGTTATGTCTACTTCCAGTGGCATCACTTGAAGGTAATTGAAAATACTATTTTATATTAAACCACGCGCGTTTGGGTGTCGATTTTGGAATGCTTAATTTTTACTGGGAAGACACTTGCCACATTTTGACAGATTTCCCTCCACTTTTCTCGACATATATATTCCATTCGTTATTCAATGTACCTACTACAAATGTAGGCTCTATATGGAAAGATAGAAAATTTTGCTGTGTCAACACGATCACAATAATAGGAGATAGGCATTCGTGGTGTATTGTTATATTTTTAACTAACAGTAACTCTTGTAAATAAACATTAACCAAACTTTATCTAAACTAAATGNGTGGTGTATTGTTATATTTTTAACTAACAGTAACTCTTGTAAATAAACATTAACCAAACTTTATCTAAACTAAATAACTGGTTTTTATCTCACAAATTATTTTTAAATGCTGAAAAAAAAAAAAAAATTTATTTAGTTCTCCCTTAACAATTATACAGATCCCTTTAATATACATATTGACCAAAATACAATAAAGACGGTACAAAAAATTACGTTTCTATTTGTCATGATTGATGACAAACTTAGTTGGAATCATCACGTTGAACATTTATCTAAAAAGTTAAGTGTAGCATGCTATTCATTACGTATTTTATCTAGTAGATGTAGCCTAATGCGTCTTAAGAGAGCTTAATTTGCTTACTTGTACTCACTAATAAAACACGGCATAATATTTTGGGGAACTAATAAACATAATTTAGATAAAATATTTCTAATGCAAAAAAGAGTAATACAAATAATTCTATTAAAATCATGAAATACACATTGTAAACCTTTGTTTAAAATTCTTGGAATTCTCCCCACACCGTGTATCTATATACTCGTATATAATTCAATTATTTTCATTCGAAAATTTATTTATAATCAATGCCAATTTAATACTCAAATTCATTGTTATAACACAAGAAATAAAGACAATATTCATCTGAATTATGTCAATAAAAGTAGCACTATGAAAATGATCCAAAACAATGGAAAAAGACTTAATAATAATTTGCCGCTTAAACTCAAAATAATTGGCGAATTATCAATATTCCTTTAAAAAAATTGTTTTATTTCTTACCTGACCACTGCTTTTACAGCGTGGATGCATTTTTTAACAAACGAACTTAATACTATAGATTGATACCTGAATGAATATCTTGTGAAGTAATGTTTCAATAATTATATTATTCTATTATTTTAATATTTGTTTACTNCATTATTCTATTATTTTAATATTTGTTTACTTTATTGTACATTGTACAGTGTTAATATGTATTGTATTGAATTATATTTATTAATGGATCGTATATTTGACATGTTCTATATCACCGAATGGAAATCTACAGTACATAAAGAAATGGAATGAATTTTCCTTTAATTAAATATTACGTTAGCGATGTAATATTTAAGTAGATTTGTATATTCAGTTAAAAATAATAACTGTTGAGTTTCAGTGGTTTAATTTACTATCCCAAATATTACTTTTTTTTTTAATTTTGAGTACAATTTCGTTTTCTAAAAGACATGCACGTAGAAGTCGAGGATGTGTGGTAAAAAGGCCTGTTTTAAAGATACGTCCCACCGGAAAAATAAGCTTTCTGCGCCCATGGGATTGTCCCTGGCAATAGTTATACATTAAGAAAGGTGCCAATAAAATATAAGTAAACTGTGAAAATGCATAGTTTGCATGAACTTGTGACAAGAAAGTAGCATTAAGAATTCGTTTTGAAAATAAAAAAGGAGGTGCTAATATTGTCTAGAGAATAAAATAACAACTGAGGCACATTTTCAAACAACGTGGTCTGGGCTCAGTCAGTAAACCTGGAAATTGATAGCAATAAACTAACACTCTGGATGATGGAAACTTAAAAGATTTTATTTCAATAATACGATTTTCTATTTTATGGAGGAAAAAAATATAGAACGTTTTGTCTCAACGTAAACGTTAAAACTTAACTTTACAGGGTTAGATGCTTTGGCCAGGTACCAAAATAACACGCAACCACAATCCGATCCACGTTGTGTTTGTCGAACGCAGCAATATAGTTTCGTTTAGATAAAAAAATGTATTCTAATATTATGATTAGGCAGTTAAGGTGTTACGAATTGTCATTCCATCATTATTAAGCTAGGTGCATCATTTTTTTTATCNACGCTCACCAACCACCTAACACTCAAAACTCTCCCAATAATAAAAAATTGTTAAAAAAATGGAAAGAAACTTATAAAAGTATAGCATCATATTAAGACACTGACTCAGACAATCATGCTGGATGCTGGTGACCTTGACCTTGACCTCCCCACCACCGACAACACACCACTCGTCGCTACACTTCCCTCGCCATTTACTTACCATAATTCAGCCACCATCAACATATATGCATGTCACCAACCCTTCAACCAACTCCCACCACCCACCCTCAATAACTCACCCTAGCTCGTTCCCTCGCCATCCAAAAACCACCATTCACCCCTCTCCATTTCTCTAAACGAAACCCCAACCGGTTCCTGGATAGATGTAACTCTACCCAGGACTGGCTGTTGCGAAGACAAATTCCTGCAAAAATGCCAGAAAAATGGACAAGACCAACCCACCGTACCACCCACCTATACCATATGTCAACCAATCTCGATGAAGTCGTATAATACGAATGACCAGGCCAACCAACCAGTTGCGAAATATTCCTCAGTTCATTCCTTTCACCTTATAGAACTCAGCTGACTTTAATCGACCCGACTAAGGCATAATACTTCATATTCTACCATGGCCCTCCTCCTGCACACACTCGTATAAATGTATAAATTTTATCTAAAACATACTCTCGCAATAGATTGTATGCACCACTGAATTTATTAGTCTTTCAGAAAAGTATAACGGACTGTATAAACTCACATTATTATGTAAACATAACTATAATTTATTTACTTTATATATATGNCAGAAAAGTATAACGGACTGTATAAACTCACATTATTATGTAAACATAACTATAATTTATTTACTTTATATATATGTATATATATATACACACACACACACACACACATTCTATCTTTCGAATTATTTCACACATTCGATCTTTACATTTCTCAGACGTTTACAGNACTATAATTTATTTACTTTATATATATACACACACACACACACACATTCTATCTTTCGAATTATTTCACACATTCTATCTTTCGAATTATTTCACACATTCGATCTTTACATTTCTCAGACGTTTACAGATCATGGATAGCANCACACATTCTATCTTTCGAATTATTTCACACATTCGATCTTTACATTTCTCAGACGTTTACAGATCATGGATAGCAGCCAACAGTTTCATCTGATATAACACAAATCCTTCAGTTTACAAATGATTTAACATATCTCGTTAATGTGCGAGAAATCTCCATCTTATTGGGAAGTAATCAAATGTCTGAATCTATCAACAAGTTANAACATATCTCGTTAATGTGCGAGAAATCTCCATCTTATTGGGAAGTAATCAAATGTCTGAATCTATCAACAAGTTCATTCTGGTCTTCGGGAAATAGGTAGCCAGTATTCTCAGCGTCTTATGCCTTCTTCATGTCGCTCGTTGCAACAAATGCGGTAGGGAGGTGTGTAAGGGCATTGAGAAATTCTCCCTCGTCTTCAGCTCCATCACTGTCTTCATGTTAATTTTCATCAATGCCGTCTTCATGGTCATCTTCAGCCCCTGTTTATTATTATATATTTAATGTACTTTTCTNTGTTAATTTTCATCAATGCCGTCTTCATGGTCATCTTCAGCCCCTGTTTATTATTATATATTTAATGTACTTTTCTTTGTGACAGGAGTTGTATGGTCATCAGTATTTACAAAGAGTGATCGTTTATTTTGAAGTTCATTGATTTCACACGAAAGTTTTGCAAGTGTATATTGTGCGCAAACCGACTCTACCTCGCATCATAGGTTTCTCATTTCATCATTATCATTAGCTGTCTCGTCATAATCGTCTGTGGAATCAGTACCCATCGATGCAGCAAGGGGTATTGTCGACATCACTTGCTGGCTCCCAGTAGACGAATCCTTGTAGATAATCCTTGCCTTGTATAAACTGTATGTGATCATTGTCGTAATGCTTCATCATGCGAAAAGGGCTCTTCGTACAGGTGATTCTCTCATGTCGCTGATCATGAAAACTCTTGCTGCAGATCATTCCGCAGTAGCAACACTGTTTCCCATGCAATTTTTCAGCAGTTGGAGAAGATACATCCATAGAGATATGCTCTACATTAGACTTCGTACAATCTTTGACTTGCGTTATATTCATGAAAAACTGAAGTTCTTTCCGCAGTAGTAGATTGTGTGTNCGCTAAATGCCTTTTTACAGCAATGTTTATAATAATTGTTCAAAATTGCTACCACCGACAGTAATGCAAGCTTGGCAGCGTCAGTGCAGTGATTGGCGAACAGATTCAAATACGCCGGGTATTTCACGCACGCCACCATTGTCAGCCAATCACGCCATATGTAGAGGTCGCCAAGCATGCGTGACTGTTGGTGGATGCATTTCCAGAAACTGTTTTAACATTTTCTGTACGGAATCACTCGTTACGTATGCTGCTAATGAACATTTTATGTTTCCGTTAATGTGTTATGTTTTTGTGTTTGTGCCTCAACGCGTCACTTCCGCCCATATATTCCTATACAATAATTGTTTGTCTTAGTGAGCTCTACCACCCCTCAATGTTTGTCCCATGATTTTAGAATCATCCTGTATATATATATGTGTGTGTGTGTGTGTGTGTGTGTGAAACCTCAGGGGTGAAGTGAAGATGGTGGCTTTCATTCACCCCTGAAGTCTCACATATGTATTTACTATATATTTATATTAAATATTAAATATCATATATAACATATTGTACATCATATATTTATATATATGTGTGTGAGACCTCAGCGGTGAAGTGAAGATGGTGGCGAAGTCTTGATGTTCATTTTCGTCTCCAACGAAGTTGAGGCCTTAGGTTTTTTTGTGGTATAAAAATGTATTTCTATGTGTGTGTGTATATATATATATATATATATATATATATATATATGCGTATAAGCATATTAAAATAACATATTTATATTGTCATGAGGTATCTGCATATTTTCTTCTGAAGAGAACGAGTACCGTATGTGGGTTTTCTCTAAGTGTTCCCACATTTTTCACACTTAAAGTGTATGACAGGATGCCTTCTGTGAGCAGAAACCGGGCTCTTTACTGTAAAAGGATACGATTTTATATACAAAAATGGAAGTTGTCGTTATGAAACCATCGATTTGGAAGTGCTCTCTCGTCATACAACTAAGATGGATTGTGAATACGAAGGCCTGCCTTTGACCTCAACGAACATGGAGCTGCGACCTGCATCAAGGTCACTTGATTGTACAACACAACCTACGTCAGTGCTCTGCGAGCCGAAGCTTATGTTAATAGTATTTTCTTGAAGCGAACTACATTCAGGGCTCTTATTAAATATTATGTTTCATCGAATATGTAAATTATATCGAAATATGTTTGTTCGTTCCTGTCAAGTATGAAACTTAATATGATAATCCAATGTGCTTGAAACACACGTGTGTGAACTCGGCGTGGGTACTCACGCGAGACAAATACTTAAATTGAGCGTGCGGTCTGGCTGTCTCACTGTAGTTTCACTATTTCCCACCCCACTGAGCCAGTTTCACTCTGTTCGCCTTTCTAACATTTCTCCTTTCGTGCTTTAAAGCACCGTCGCATCCAAGGTCATGGATTACAAGAAATTTTCTCAGGAAATGATTCGTAACGAAGTTGGGAAAGTTGCTACTTTTAAGATTTCAATTTTTATTTTTTTTGTGTACAACTAGCTTTCCCTGAAGGTAAAGAGGTCATTGGCTAAGCGGTTATATTATTTTTCATTATATACAGATAAATATGTATATATATATCAGCGTCATGTGGTGAACTTTTGCAAGGTAAACTGGCGCTTGCTCACTGCTGGATATTCTCAGTGCACGTAGCACGAGCCAATAACCACCGCGCAGCCTAGGGAAAATAAATGCATTTCCACCACTTACACGCGTCCTGTGTTTAGTTTTAGTGGTGGAAGTGTAAAGAAGCAAGCAACGGGGTACAGCACAAAGTTAAAGCCAGCGTACCTTGCAACAGTTCACCACATCCCACTGATATATATATACATACACAGCATGTATGTTCCTTTAAAATCTGCAGGGCTCTATTTATACGTAGTTCACATCGTTCATCCTAAAACTTTTAAACCTAAAATTAGGTTTAAAGATTCTAGGAAAGCGAGGTGGAACAGCAGTATCATAATGCACTAGCTTTCGGGAATGAAAGCTTGTTCTATTTCCGGTCAAAACTTTGTAATTCCGATTTTCCATAGTTTTTTAATTTACTCAAGGCAAATGTCGGGATGATCCCTTCATACAGGCCACTGCTAATTCCTTCCCAACTCCTGAAATCCTAAGCACCTGGTTTTGTCTCTGATGACTCAGCTGTCAGCAAAACTTTAAATCAATAAAAAAAATATGTGCCCTTTTTTCTGCCGGTATGATGAATGTGGGCTGTCTACCTGTTGAATGTTGCCACTTTCTCTGGAATGAATCACGTGGTCCGCAATAATAAAACCTTATTTGTTAACTTGGGCATTATAATGGTAACTAAACAAATTTTCCAAAGATTATATGTCTTGCAGCCACTGTGTTGCCAGTGGAAGGGTTTTTTTTTTATCATCCGCTGTTGTCAAGGTTAGCCTATCTCTGTCCAGTTTTTTTATGGATTGAAATATTTCTTCCTTAATGTATATCTCTTTGTTAGATATCACAAACAAACGTATGTTCCATCGCCAATTTTAAGGATATATTCCACAATTAGGAATCATATCAGATAATGTCATTTGCACTGCGTGTATTGTTCGACTGTTAATGCACTCTCCGAATAGCGGGCACGCTGTGTGCGTACCGCTGTTTTTTTATCATTGCCGAAGCTCAGAGCGAGGGTAGTCCAGGCCCTGTGAGGGATCCTTTACCACCCAACGGTGTTTCATATGACCTACTGGAAGATTAGGAAGAAGCAAGATTAGCCCCTCCCAACTCCCTGCACCCTCACAACCTGTAGTTACGGAGGTTGCCCTCCGCAGCTAATATTTAATGGGCCCACTGAGTTTCCCCAGCAAGCCCGGTACCCAAGAATGTCCCCCTCCCCTCCTCCTGTCTGCACAGGAAAAGAAGAGGGAGGCTGATCTTCCTGGTAAGTGGCTCTACTTTTATTACAAAATTCTTAAATCAGGTTAAGTAAATAACCTGGTTAAAGAATATAATTCCCCGGCCAGGTTTTATGAATTAAAAAGTTGAATTTAGTACCAAAATATAGGAAAATAAAAATAGAATATAATATCCCTTGACTCTAAGTAACGCGAGGTTAAGTTGGTTGTGCTCACGCATGAAATGTGGGTTAGACTGAAATTATGGTCGTGACTAAAAACTGCAGTTATAAATTAAAGGGAAAAGCTTGACTGGGCAATAATAAGATATAGCTATTGCTAGTTTACGTGTTTGTTTTATTTGGGCATGCCATCTTAATTTTTTGTCTATTATTAGGCCAAGGTATTTTGCTTGTGTGGAGTAGGGGATTACTTGGTTATTGTATTTTAGTGGTTTTAAATTATTAGGTTTTCTTCTCCGTGATATTAAAAGAGCCTGGAATTTCGTCACGTTTATTTTAATTTTCCACCTATCGTAGTATTCTCTCAGCTCGTCTAACTGTAGTTGGGCATATAATTGAGTATAGTCTATTGATTTATCAGGGGCAAAAATAACAGTATCATCGGCGTACAGTTGAACTTTAGCATGATTATTTGGGATGTCAGCTGTATAAATATAAAGAAAGGGAGAAAGAGCGTAGCCCTGTGGAACACCTGCTCGTAGAGTGCGCGTTTTAGATGCGGCGTTATCACTGCCGACGTAAAACTTTATATTTGCAAAATAACTTTTAAGTAGATGGATTTAACAGTCCGGGAATTTAAAGTTAATAAGTTTTTGTAGTAGGCCAGGTATCCAAACTTTAACGATGCTTTTTCTACATCCAGAAAGACCGCGATTGTGTATTTTTAAGCATTATTAGCTTATACTGTTCCTGTAATGAGTTTAGTTAGTGCATGAGTGGTAGAGTGGCCTGCCCTGAAACCAAACTGCGTTTTAGGAATTATTCTGTTTATCTGTGCGTGAGTTTTTAATTTTAATAGGAGAAGTTTTTCAAATATTTTTCTAGGAGAGCTGAGAAGCGATATCGGGCGACGGTTTTGGGGTAGAGAGGGGTCTTTGCCTGGTTTAGGAATTGTAATTATTTTTGCCCGTTTCCAGTCTAAAGAGAAATATTTAAGTTTTAAAATTGCGTTAAATATTTTTAGCACGTAACAAAGCGCCGGGAAGGGTAGGTTTTTTTTAACGTTTGATATGTTATTTTATCTTCCCGGGGGGCCTTTACGTCCCTTGTGAAGTCAGGATCTCCGATATCGTTATTTGGAGTGAACTGATCTGCTAGCGAGTCGGCTATTGCTTCGGCTTAATCTACTGGGCTGTACTTTAATACCGTGGACGTTAAAATGGGAGTAGAGGCTAGGTTTGATTTTTTCCCTCGGAGTATTTTTGAAATTTTCCAGAAGCTATGTATGTTGTCGGAAAGTTCGGAAACAAAAGTCTCCCATTTTGTGATTTTAAGTTTATCTAACATGTTTCTGAGTTCTTTTTTTTAAGTTTGTTATATTTTCACTTTAAGATATCAGTTCTGTGTTTTTGATCCGTGTGTCTGGCGTGTCTTTTTCTGCAAGTAAAAGGTCTATATCCAAAAAATGTTGCTCCAAAAATTCGCGTCTATTGAGGAAAGTTTTCTTTAATTTGATTTTAATAGAATTTTGAAGCAGATATAACGCTGAGTCTATATCCTTTTTATTTTTGATTTCTATGTCGTGTAAGGTGAATGTTTCTTCTAAATCTACTTTAAAATTGTTCCAGTTAGTTAGTTGAAATTTACTAAGAATTGGATCTGGATGTATTACTAAATTTGTGCTAACTTTGCATACGAATGAGTACTTGACAGGTTTCTGGCGTCCAGGATCCTCGTATACTGCGACACGTCGCATACTGGGGCGGGGGCGGTAGGTGCTACCATTCGGGTTTGTGCTCTGGTGGTGAATTTGTGCTCGGCTGCTGTCTGCAGGCGCTGAATAATTTCAAGTACCTTGGGGCACTGTTTCGAGGACGCCGGATGAGTTCCTCCGCAATTACAGCATTGTGGGTTGGCTTGTTTTTGAGGGCAGTCATCAAGCTTGTGTTGATCGGCGCAGTGAGGGCAAACAGATTGCAGGTGACAGAAATTCCGAGTGTGGTCCAGGGCTAGACAATTGCGACATTGGGCGACCTCTGATAGCCGATTTCTATATTGCCTGGGTTGGACAACAGTCACGTTCAGCCGGGTGATTGAGACGAGAGGTGGAAGGGTGTCATTTCTTTGGGTTGTCACACAGAAGAGGTTTTGTGGGATCAGCCAGGTTTGTGTCGGGTCTGCGGGATTTGTTTGGTGGGTCAGAAATAGGTACACATCAGTGATTGTGTAACCGCGCACTTCCAAGTTGGTGTCGCCCGGCAGGTCGAAAACACCACTTCTTGTGGCGACTCAGTGGAGGTGCTATAGGTGAAAAATGGTAGTTTTTGCTTATCCAGCAGGTCTTTTTCCGCGGTGTATTTTTGCTCGTTGGCCGCCACGATGTGCAGGCCGTTTCAAGCGAGAGAAACGGTGAAGCTGGTTGGATTATTTTTTCTGAGTTCGCTCACAAGACTGGAGTAGCAATTAGAGTTCCTAATGGCTAACCTGTAGGTTGGTTTTTGTTGGAAGTGCGCGGCTGTGGGTTGGTTTGTATGCCTGAAGGGCATGCCTGTAAGCCTGAAGGGCCAGAATTGTGCAAATAACTTTGTTCCCGCAGGACTGCAAACCGGTTCGAAACCGGGACCTGTGGGATAACAGCCTCCTGTTGTAGTCCACGAGCTCTTTTCTGGGTCCTGGCCTCCGCCAGCGTTTCCCTTTCCGTTTGCGAGTTCAGTTCAGCTCGGCGTTTGCTCATTTTACGCCTGATTTCAATCCATTCTGCCGACATGCTCTCCACACGAGCGGTCGTGTCAGTTTCCATGACGGTTTCAGCTACGCTGTCGGAATTCTCGAGGGGGAAGGGAGCGTACTCATGATTAATTCCTGGCTGGTTGCTTTATGTAATTGTGACATGCTAAAAAGTTCTGCGCTGGGCTGGATATTCAGGGGTGTGGTTGCTTTTTGGGTTATGCTCTGCTGGGGGCCATCCCCCGTGGCCGGGTTCGCAATCCCTTCCGGAATCTGGGAGGGTGGGTTCGAGCGAAGTAACACCGAAGCGTTCAACTTGCTTGAAGTTTAAAACGTACAATAAATGTAAGAGTGCCTAATGCGCTCAGAGCACCGGATAATGGCGACACCTTGCGACTGTTTANTCATTTTCCTTTCTAAAGTATTGAAGTAGTTGTTCTTCCATCCTGTCTAACCATATTCGTCCTACCCTCCTTTAAGAAAGGGAGACGGTAGTATCAAATACGATAAAGTAGTATGTAGTTGGACGAGCAAAGGAGCAAAGCGTTTGGAGTAACTCGAAGCTCGCTGTAAATACTTTTTAATTTTCCCGGTTTCTCGTAAATAAAAGCGTATCAGTTACATTGTGTCTGAAGACCTGAGTTTATATATGGTAAATAATTATGCCAAAAAAGCCGCCACTGAGTAGGGCTCGAAAAAGAAATAAGAAGTCGAAATGTAAGCATGCACTTGCAAAGAAAAGAAAAGAACAAAGTAAACAAAATTACTACTTTCGCAGTGGGTAAGTTATTATTTGATTTATTTACCATGCGTTTCATAAATGATGTATGTCTAAGGTTAAATATTTACGTATTAATGAAGTTTTTAATTTGTTCATGTAAAACACTGAACGAATTTCAAAAAATTCCCATGACTGTATTGCAGGAAAACCTGCGAAGAATAATCTTCTGGGACGAACGTCACCAATCAACATAATTATTCATTGTCACCAGAACAGGGGCCATCCGGCCTACTTAATGTGACATTCGCGACCACAACAAATCCATGAACACAGTAAGTATTCTGATGGAGTACGTAAATTACAGGAGTTCAGTTGAGACGTTTGGGCCTTCAAAGCTGATGAGGATGAAATGAAGTGGATATCGAGCAGCACCGGAGTGTAAGGGAGGGGGAAACGGGAGATTCCCAAAAAAAATCCACCGACGAGCGGCATCGCCTGGCACGATTCTCACACGCGGGGGTCCGGGAGTGCCCCGCCGGGAATCGATCCCGTATCGCCTTGGTGAAAGGCGAGCGCTTTAGCCACTTGACCACTTCAGCCCCTGAATTACTAGAGGAAAGTTTATTGCTATAATATTTTCATTAGGAAGCAATACAGAAAAACAAAATGACTAAAACGTAATCAAAGTACGGGATTCCACTACATCTACCTCGCAAGGGTATAAATTAATTGCTTTTGTAAACCATTTCTTACCTTTCACATATTGTTGAAAACAAAATCATCTTTTTTAACCATGACATTGTTTTTTTTTAGCCCCGACATTGTAGTGCTAGCCTAGGAACTTTTATTTTCATAATTGCAGAGTAGTTTGTTCTCTGCCACCAGGCATCATTTTTAAATTACATTCTCGATCACCGAGTGTTTTTTTGCGTCCTAACGTGTTACACCGCATACACGAGAGCGTACTAATGTGTGTGCATGAATGTCCTTTTACACCGAATTCTTTGATTCTTCTGGCCCCTTTGCCTCTGTGTACCATAACGTTGTACTGTGTTTGTAATGAAAATTGAATTTTGATCAATTAGTTGTATGAATACTACAACACGTCTCACTCTCCGATTACTGTACAGAGTAAATATCACCTGTTTTGTAACAATGCCACTGAATTGCAAGATTCAGCAGTTGAATAAATTGGTGTTGACGTACGTAATCAGTTACTTTTAAATTTTTATATTTTCTAACACATTTTAACAGTTAATAATGCCATGCTATTATATTCACATCTCTAACACGAAGTACGTGCATGTATATACTATACATATATAGTTTATACATACACACAGAAAGTGCAGGAATATAAAATATATATGGGCAGTACAACTAAGGTGATTTTGAAAAAAATCTGGTCACTTATTTAATTTGATACAATTTTTTTTAGATTACATTTGCATAACACTAAGAAGAGTTTTTAAATAACAATTCTAAAATTGTACGCACAATTATTTTTAGTAAATAAGTGTTAGAAAAAGTAGGAAAATACTAAGCAAGAAAATGAGTGGTTTGCCGTATTGTTTTTTGTTTATGTTTTATCTGCTCACTCTGTCAGGAATTACGTAGTGGGAAATTATAAGCGAAGAAGCGTGTTGGTTTGAAAATTGATTAATGAAAACGCGAAATAATTAGTATTAATATTATTTCTGTATCTATAATAAAACAATGGTTTTAGTTTTTACTGCAAAACTATAAGTGATTTTATAACAGTTTTGTTAGGGCATAACCGTGTACTATTGACAAAGTTAATGTTTTCCCTGTATCAAGTTGGTTTTAAACAGTTCTTAGTTTTGTCAAATATTATTTCACACTGGGGGTGTTCAGAATTGAGAATTCCATTAATTTAAGGAAAATAAATACCATAAAGTTGAAACAAGTTTTTAGAGATGAAAAAAAGTTTCTGAGGCACGCCTTTGAGCGATGGCATAAGACCAGAAGATTTAGGTTGAATTTCCTTTGCCCAATCACTGTTTTTTACGGGGAAATGTAGTAGTAACTACGTTACATGGTGAGCTGAAACAGTGTGAAGAACAAAAAAAAAGTGCAGTATAATTTGAATATGTGATGCTAAAAAATGCATTCGTGAATGTGATCAGTTAGAAATACAATTATTTATCTCTGCCCAGTAACCGAGGGGAACGACGCGCGTTGGCAAACTTGATAGCGAGGAGTTCAATTATGTTTGGGGCTTCAAATTTTCGTGTCCTGCCCCTGCTCTGATTAAGTTCAAAGTGTAAGAGTTTAAAATTTTTTAAACTTTATTAAGTCTTTATATAATGCAGACATGATTTTCTGTTGCAGTTTTGATATTTCTGGCGTCGAACCTCTGCTCCTTGAGTTAGTAGTTATGTATAAATGTATCCTTGTTTTAGATCTGGGACTACAAACTGTAAGAATACATGGAAAAAAAAATGGCACAATTGAACGTGAAATCGCAATATCTAAAGGAAATGTCGATGAAGACGGTGTGCCATTCATTTCTGTGTATCGAGATGGCGGCTGGAGTACACGTTCATATGGGCATGCGTACAATGCATCCTCGGTAGTTGTAAGTTTTTCTTCTCTCCTACCAGGTCTATAGTGCTTTGGAGGATGTATCCAGAAATGCCACATTATTAGGGACCGGAAAAATTTGCGTGTTCATTGCAGGACAAACGATACTATAAACAAATACGTATACATTTTGTCACTGTTGTAATGTGCTTCTATTTTATTAGACACGCCCTGGACAAATCTGAGTCAATATGAAATCTGCAAGAAAACGAAGGCCAAATCCCGTACTACCGGTTCAATATTAACAAATCAATTGAAAATATATTAGGCTCAAATACATATAAGCGTATTGAATACAGCCTGTACGTCATTGAAACGGCGAAATTTTTCCATCCGTACTAATTATGCATTTATTTTCTTTGGGCATGTTGTACTGAAATTGGATGACTGTTTTATGAGTTTTGTTATATTCTGCTAGTTGTAACTTAGTACTCCAAAGTATAATTTATTGCATTACTGTATACATAGTAACATTAACGCAATTCGTTAGAGCGTGCATAAATAGTAGAGTGATTATGTCACTTGCTAACACCCACATCCTTTATTTTTGAAACTGAGAGCTGTTACGCGTTAGGAATGTAATTTATTGGCTACAGGAGGTTGAAATTTACCTAATTCTGTGGATACAAAGCAGTATTTAATTATTGGCACGCTTGCTTATAAGTTACGGAGGATATAGGTTGTGGTGAAGACCTACACATTTCTCGTACATTATGAATTTCTTATTCTATCAAAATTTTCCAAAAATATGGTAAAGAAAATTAGTTTGCGTGTAAAAATTGTTGTTTACAGCCTCAATAAACTAAACTACAAAATGATGAAACTTTACATAAACTGTATGATGCAGTATTGTTCTATCGAACTTAAATATGCGCATGCGAAAGTATTTAATGCGTTTCTTCTTTCAATAAAAAAAACTATAAAATATAAAACAATTCCGCATAGTTCTAGTGCATAAAAAATGTGCACATGATATATTAAGCGGAAAATATGCCAGTACTGTTATGAAAAGTGAAATCTCTTACTCAATGTATTTCCGAATTTAATCAATAATACTAAGTAAAAATATGTTTATTACTTTATACAAGCTACAACTTGATGAAACTCACGTTTTGATTTTCATACATCGACGCTGAAAAGCGGAAATGTGGTAACTACGCGATAGTTGCACAGATACACTCCAAAAACAATACCCTACTTCTTGGCTATCGGGTAAAAAATATTCTCTTCCTTCTGGGTTGCCACAATCAGTTAAAAACCGAGGCCAACATAGTATAATTTTATAATTCTCTTTTCACATAAATTAATTGTCTTTTCCCAATTTATTTATTAGTGTATCACTGTAAAACTCAATTGTACCCGGGCGAAGCCGGGCCGGTTCACTAGTTATACTATATATGCGTACGTGCTTCTGAAATATGTGGACAAACTTCTGCAGAGTATTCCCCGTCCGAAAATAAGCAGAAAATATGTAATGTAGCCGAAATTTGTTCCGGAAGGGTGTAACCACTCTTGAAAGTTTAGCTAAAACAAAAGTTTGTTGCTTGTAACAGAGCCAGAATGAACGATAAATGTCTGCGTTTCTAAATAATGCATTATTATACGGTGAAGTGCAAACCATAAAAATTTGGATACCGAAATCAACGCTCTTCTCTGACCACCATTTTCGCATTTAAAGTGTAACAGTCAGGCATTTTAATTTTTTTTGCTTTGCTTTACGGATTAATAATCTACTGCACATGGTTAACAAAAAAGTAGTTTTGTGTTTTTACCCTACACACTACCCTTTTCTAGAAATTAATGCATAATTTCTTTACGAAAAATCTTATGCATTAGTTTCTCGAAAACGATGGTGTGTTAAAAATACAAGACAACAATTTAATATATGGGGTTTGAAATCGGTACCCAATTTTTTATGATTTTCACTTCGTCTTTCAATAATGCATTGTCCAGAAACCCAAAGATTTATCTTTTCATTCTGTATTTGTTACCAGCAATAAATTTTGTTTCCATTAATCTTTAGAGGGTGATCACCCTTCCCGAACATATTAAGGCTATAAGTCGTTAATTTTTTTCGGTTTATTTTCTGATGATATACTGAAGTTTGTCCACATGTTTTACAAACACGTTTTGTGTATATGTGTTTTACTTAAAGTAATGTTAATGGATGTGTTACGATATAAATCTGAATCAGTGGTTACAATCAGTGATATATAAATCACAGAAAATTATTTTAACAATTTTTTACAAACTGGCAAATCAATTAAATTTACTATAAACACATTACAAGGCCTGTGGAATTCACTGTAAATAAGTAGAAATCACATTTCTATAAATGACATTCAGCCAGTCAGTGAGGTTCCACTGATTACAATAGCTCAATTTTAACTGGTTTGGAGTAAGATTTAGCTGTTTTGGCTTATTTTTCAATATTTAAAGTTTAGAATTTTATACCAAAAATAAAGCAAAAAAATAATGAGTTTTTTTTCTGTAGTAATTATCCATTGACGGGGATGGCTTTGCAGATGCAAAATTACTGTTCCTACATAGGAACTGTAATTATTATAAAATATACTCTTTCATTTAAAAAAATCACTTTCGTCAAGATAATATATGTATTATACTATTTATTGTATTTTTAATGAATGTTTCACTATTACAGTTAACAATGTGTAAATTAATACAGATTTTTACAAGCTGTAGTTACTTTATGAATGAATACACTTATTTTCTAGAGCCATGTTTTACAAGAGGTCATTTCGAAATAACTGTACACAAGATTTGGTTATTGTTCAATTTTACCGTTAAACATAAACATACAAGAACTGCAATTCGTTTGTTTACATAATTTGTAGTACTAAATATAAACAATCCAGAACTTTATCGCTTCATTATAAAATTTAAAAAAAAAAACATGTTTTTACAGGCATGCATTATTGGTACCGAAACCAATGGACTGTTGTACATCTGAGTCCGAAATAAATACTGCTACATGTGCAACATCAACAAAAAAACCGATAAAACGATAAAATACAAATGTTATAAGAACCATAAGGGTACTTCCACATAAATGGAACAAGATATTCTTGTTCAGGGTTTTAAAGAAAGTGATTCCATGCATGGGTTGAGGTACAAATTCATCATTGGTGATGGTGACACTAGTGAATTTTCTAAGATCCAACAGTTCGTGTCACATGGTAGATATGTGGTGAAATTAGAATGCACAAACCATATGGTGCGTAACTACACAGCAAAGTTTCATAGAATCATTAAAGACACTTCTCACGACATCACGCACAGAAAGGAATCAACGCAAGTAACTCCACATTTCACAAATGGAGCCCGAGCAGCTATTAAAAAGAAGCAGGTTAAAATCGACATAATAGTGAAATCCTCCGTCGTGATCCATGAATGGACCTTTGCATGTATTCGGGGAACATACGAACTGCCATAGTACGTACTGCAAACGAAAATACGACATTAACAAAGTGCTACTAATGTCTTTGATGTCTGTATGGCCTGCAATTATTAAGGCTCTTAATCCACTGATTTTGAAAGCAGAAAAGTTGGTTGGGAACCATACTACGAACAAGGCAGAAAGATACATGAGTCTTGTTTCGNCGTAGATGGGGGAGGGGGGTGGGGAGTGGACAGCCGTTGGCAAGAGTGGAATATACAAAAGATGTTGCCTTGCAGCTTGTTTGTCCCATGTTAAGGGACCTATATGGCATTTGTCCTCATACAAACGTATGTTCGGCCACAGTCCTGGCAATGTACCGAAAAAAGTTATCTATGCTAGAAACAAGGTTGTCGTACAGACACGAAAAAGATCGGAAACTAGACACCTGTCATTTGGAAGGATTGTGAAGCGGAAATGTGTCGATGCTGGACCAGATATGGATAACGGTCCTGAAGCTGCCCTCCTAGATAGCTCCCCTGAAGAATTTAAAACAAAAAAGAAAGAAATAATGATGCAATTAGAAAAGGAAGTAGCCACAGAAGAACTCTGCGATGCACTGGAAAGAAAAACAGTTGGTCAACACTGCAATAATGCATGGAAGGAAGCAAGGCTCAGTCGGTTGACTGCTTCTTCGTTTGCAAAAATTTTCAGAATGAGGGACACAACATCTTGTCACAGTACTGTGATATCCATAATCAACCCAAAAGAACTGAACACAGAAGCTGTCAGATATGGAAGAGTGAAAGAGTCTAAGGCAATCGACATCTTCCAGGAAAAGTTTAATGAGCAAGTCATGCCTTGTGGACTCTTTATACGCCCCGAGTATCCATTTTTGGGAGCCAGCCCTGGCGGTTATTAGGGGATACTTTAGGAGAGGCAAAATGCCTACCATCTATTAATATCCCTTTAGATAGCAAAACCACTACTTCATTGCGAGAGCCATGTAAAATGAAACATTTTTCCACATTGGTGAATGACGGGAGCCTACAGCTAAATAGATCACATGCATTTTTCTATCATATTCAGGGGCAGTTGAACATATCACAACGGAATGAATGCATCCTGATACTTTACTGTGATTTTGGCACTGAAATTATAAGTGTGGATCGGGATGAGAGATTTTGGTTAACACACATGGTCCCTAAGTTGAGCAGGTTTTTTTATGAATGTGTGTTGCCAGAACTTGCCGACTCGCAACATGCGCGAGGTCTGTGTTGTAGGGATCCATTGTATATAAAAATGCTCAAACTGAAAATAAAAGTAGAGAAGAGCAAAATAATGTGAATAGATAATGAAAGAATCAATTTCGCCTGCTACAGTCGAGTGTATCTTACTTAATGTGTGTTGTAATCGATAATGTAATTATCAGTATTTTATTATATGCGTTTTATTTATATNACTCGCAACATGCGCGAGGTCTGTGTTGTAGGGATCCATTGTATATAAAAATGCTCAAACTGAAAATAAAAGTAGGGAAGAGCAAAATAATGTGAATAGATAATGAAAGAATCAATTTCGCCTGCTACAGTTGAGTGTATCTTACTTAATGTGTGTTGTAATCGATAATGTAATTATCAGTATTTTATTATATGTGTTTTATTTATATAGAGGTAATATAAAATCACATTGTCATATTTTTTAATGTTTTCCAAATTTAACTCCTGTTTAAAGTTTTGCTGAGTGTAACATTTCAGAAAATTTGAATTTGTATTGCACTGCAGGGCTGTGTAACTAAAATATCTGTGGATGTGAATTACGTTCAATGTTTCGTTCCCATGGTGAGAATAAAAGGATAAATTTTGAATATCTGATTAGCCAATGGGAACTGGTGGCATTGACGACTGATAAATCAATTTTTTTTTTAGGAAGATGATTCCTAAATATGTTTTTCAATTTTGAGATTCCCTGACCGTCTTGGATTTGGCTCGATCATTTTCAATACCATGTTTTTAACTGTTGGAAATTATTTGTTTATCTAGCATCACGGGAAGTAGCGACGCTGTATTCCAATTGATGATGCTGTAATTTAGGCCTATGTAATGGCTACCGAGTGGAGTGCGTTCGTATTGTCACGAGTAAAAATTTTTTAAATTTAATTTTTGTTGATTTGGATAGGTAACTAACTGCTGCGTGCTCGTCTCTGAGGCCTCGAGACTGGGGAAGTTTGGCTTTAGGCAGAAATCGCCGAGTTTCAGCACCACTGACATTTTTAGACTTGAAACAAGTGTATGCCTATGCTCAGAACTTAATTTTGTTTTTAAATTTGTGTAGGCATACGTTGTTAGTTGTGTATTATTCTTGTAATATATTATATATATATATTATTGGTGCTCTGAAACATGCTTTTGCTGTCATCTGTTATGTTACGTTGTGAACTAAATAAGTTATAGAAACCGCCGCAGTTTTTATTCATTTAGGTTTTGTCGGAATGTTTAAAGGAATCATATTTGTAAATAATTTGAATAAAACCATTTAGACTGACCTTGCGCTTGTACAAGTCAGACAACTAGGTACACAGCTTCGGATGTAAACAGGTAAAGATAGGTTCATTAACATATATGTTGTAGTACTATGATCAATTTCATTTTGCAGTTTTGTAAGATAATTGTACTTTCTAGTTATTGTGGAAACGAAAGTACAAATAATTATATGCGTGTAGGCCTTACCGAAACGTGAATGTAGATGGTNTTAGGTTTTGTCGGAATGTTTAAAGGAATCATATTTGTAAATAATTTGAATAAAACCATTTAGACTGACCTTGCGCTTGTACAAGTCAGACAACTAGGTACACAGCTTCGGATGTAAACAGGTAAAGATAGGTTCATTAACATCTATGTTGTAGTACTGTGATCAATTTCATTTTGCAGTTTTGTAAGATAATTGTATTTTCTAGTTATTGTGGAAACGAAAGTACAAATAATTATATGCGTGTAGGCCTTACCGAAACGTGAATGTAGATGGTTTTATTTGTAACTGTTATAACATTTCACATGCTATTTAAAGACAATGAAATAATTTTAAGAATTCATAACACAAAATGTTTTCTTGAATGTCAATAAATATTGACATTTAATAATATTTTTATATCTTCAAAATTATAGACTTCTCACATTTTCAAAAGTTCTTATTTACTTTCCTTTAGAAAAATACATCATGGCACACCTCTTCCGTAGATTTTGCTCTTGGCTTTCCTAAGACTGTGGTTCGTTCAATTGGAAAAAGGGTGGTGGGTGAACTCTGCCCTGGACCCCACTACGTGGAAATGAAAGAATGGTTTGGCCTTAGAAATTTATGGTCGCTTAAATTACGTACTAACTAGTGGTGCCTTACTTGCTAAGACTATATATATTATACATTGCGCAAAAGTAATAAAAAAATTAATGGCTTAAAATTTTAATTTAAAATCACTGTTTCATTTATTTTGCTTTCAGGTAGGACTATACAAGAAAACAAAATGGAATCTATTCACTAATTCTTTGTACGTCTACAAACAAAACTTGGAATGTAGGAGTGATTTTGAGTGTTGATTATCATACAGCAAAAAGGTTTATTTTAACATGACATGCGGCTACTTTGGCCAACACAACATGAAAATGCTAAGCCAGTAATTCAGGGCTAAATGCAATGAAAACTCTCATATTTTAGAGTCTGAACGTGCGTGCTATCCAGCGATTAAAATGTGAAAAATGTGTCTGATTTGTAGCATTACCTCTATATTTGGTAACAAGCTCCAGAGGCGGATTATTCGTAAGGCAAACTAGGTACGTGCCTAGGGGCGCGAGGTTACAAAGGGTCACGCGCACGGAATTTTTAAACAAAGAAAAAATAAATAACATAAAATTAATTGTGTCAGTAAGTATGCACCTACTTACACAATATAAAATATTCTTTATTTCTATAGAGACGTAGAGCTTACGAAGCGTGCTCTGCCTTCTTGATCATTCCCACATCGCCTGATTTCATAATAGAAGTTGGTAAGATACAACTGCAATGTTGCGCGTTCGTCGTGTCGATCGCGAGCATCGGACGTTGCTAGATTGCGGGGACGAGGGTATGGTGCGGAGGCGGGAGAGAAGCGGCCGGCGCCGAACGAGTGACACGACTTTCAGCTTTGTTGTCGTCGGTTACGCGCGCTTCTATTGTTTACGTTATCGCCGCGGTATTTGTGTGTAATTAGTACATTACGTTTTAGTATATTACTTAAACAAAACTACTGTCAAAAATCCACCTGACACACTCTGGTCAGCTCGAGTAGATGCTTGTAAAAGTTTGAAAGAGTCATTTCCAGAAATTAACGATGCTTTGATTGATATTGAGAGCAATCCTGAGCAAAAACGTTCTGCTGTATGTGAAGCTAAAGGCATAACATTGAAATTAGAACGAGTAGAAACTGCTTTCATGATCGTGTTTTGGGGTTTTATTTTGGTTCACATGAACAAAACCAACAAAAAATTACAGTCCGTTGGCATTGACATTTGTACAGTTATTCAAATGTATGACAGTCTTATTCACGTAATTTCTGCAGAAAGGGAAAATTTTAATAAATATGAACAGAAAGCCTTGGAGCTCTCATTAGTCAAAGAATATGAAAAGGACACAAAGAGGATACGGAAGAGAAAGCTCACAGCAGATGAATCTGCCGAAGATATTACTTCTTCATTATCTGGTCGGGAAACATTCAGAGTGACAGTATATCTAGTAATTATAGACAGACTTGTGGTTGAACTTCAAAACAGACGAGAAGCGTACAGCAATTTTTACAGTAAATTTTCTTTTTTAAGCAATTTGATCAATTTGAACACTGAAGAAGTTCAAAATAAAGCAAGTATGTTAGTAACAATGTATTCTGGTGATTTAGAAAAGTGCTTTGTTGATGAATGTATCCATCTACGTTCTTATTTAACAACGATAGCTCGAGACGGATAACTGCCCCGAACAACCAACGCGATTTTACAGGTTCTAAGAAATAAATAACTTGAAACAATTTACCCAAACATTGTCATAGCCTTAAGAATGTGCGTATCGCCGGCAGTCAGCAATTGCAGTGGTGAGCGGAGTTTCTCCTGTCTAAAGAGAGTGAAAAATTATCTTCGCTCAACCATGACAGATAAGAGATTAAATTCGTTAGCAATACTTAACATTGAATCAAACTTATTGCTATCTTTAAACTATGATGATATTATTGACAATTTCGCAAGACTAAAATGTAGACGCAAAATTTTTTAATTTTTATTTTTTTAAACAATTTTTATTGAATGTGATTAGTACCAATGTTTTAATAAATAATTCATAACTTCATTTTTTTATTTATCTAATATTAATAACTTACTTTAAGCTTTTACATAATTAATGATCAAACACCATCATCTGTCAACACACATACACAGTCAGATCTGTTTCCCTGAGAGGCGTCATGGATTTCCATGTTCATTNATTATTGACAATTTCGCAAGACTAAAATGTAGACGCAAAATTTTTTAATTTTAATTTTAATTTTTTTAAACAATTTTTATTGAATGTTATTAGTACCAATGTTTTAATAAATAATTCATAACTTAATTTTTTTATTTATCTAATATTAATAACTTATTTTAAGCTTTTACATAATTAATGATAAAACACCATCATCTGTCAACACACATACACAGTCAGATCTGTTTCCCTGAGAGGCGTCATGGATTTCCATGTTCATTCTATCCCTCTTGCTGTCTTCACTCTCATCACATATTTAATTCACGCCTAAGGGTAAGTACAAGTGTCCTGGCCTACCTAAGTATCCCTACTAATAATATCTTGGAGTGACCGAAACCGTCTCCTCTTTAATATAGCAAAGTGTCAAGTGATGTCCTTCGCTCGTTCACATATAATTGTATAATCACCAACTACCAGCTATTCAATGAGACAATTTCTCGTTCTTTCGAAATTAGAGATCTTGGGGTTGAATACGACTCACAGCTTAGCTTCCGAAATCATATTCATACACTCACTGTCACATGTTTTAAACATCTAGGGTTTGTATCACGTAATCGCAAAAAAATTACCAACATGAATGCTATAAAATTATTGTATACTTCTCTGATACGCTCGAAGATTGAGGCTAGTGCGTGAATACACGGGGGGAAAAATCGTGGTTGCTACAACAGCAGCTGTAGTTGAGGTTACTACAAGTTGGAGTAAAGAAATGCCAACTCCAACTTGGAGTAACCTCTACCACACATGTAGTAACGCCAACTACAGTCACCAATGTTTACTACTACTAGTACTAGTTAAAATTTATAATATATGGGCGCTAGAGGGGCGCCGATGAGGTGCTTGCCTAGGGCGCTCTCGACATTTAATCCGCCTCTGACAAGCTCCATTTGAGCATCAATATATGGTGTAAACATCACGTTCGTCTGCAGTTCTCATGAGTCTCGTGTATTTTTGCTTCAGTTTAATTATTTACCACGCCCCAGAACTACTATCGCGGGCCGCTTGTCGCCCGCGGGCCGCGTATTGAGAACCACTACAACAAGGCCGTGAACGTTGCGCTTTGAGCTACGGTTTGTGACCCAAATGAAAAAAAAAAAAGCACTTGTAAGAGCAAACCGATATGGACAAAGCCTTCATCGCTCGCTTTGCTCAAGGATGTGTTAGACAGAGATGGAGGCATGACGCACTACCAAATTTTCCCGCTAGAGGTCAGGCCTCAGAGAGTCAACAACTTCTCTCTCCGAGAGCAGTCTCGCCACTGACCTGCGGCCAGTTGTTCATCACAGCCGAAGCTCAGAGTGGGGGTAGAACAGGCCATTGCGGAATCGCGCGTCCTGCATTATATTCAAGTGTCTGTCCTTACATGAGAGAAAATGAAGTGTTTATGTAACGTTCAAGCCACTTTACGGCTTTTTCCGATGTGTGACTGTTTTTTACCCTGCTCTATTCTCCTTAATAATGGAATAGCAGATGGCATTATGATTACTGGTCCTAAAGATAATTATAATTGTGTTGCATGCATCGTGGGAAAATAGAGTAGCAAACCATAAAAAATACAAGGCACCAGAGTTAAAGGCATTTTAGATATTGTACATAGTTTTTTATGTGGACCTAAATCTGAACAAATTTGGAGCGAAGCAACATATTTATTGACATTTGTGAATGACTACAAAAAACTTATTATATTTATTGAAAAAAATAAATTTCACGTGACACAAAAATCCAAAGAATTAAAGGTTATGGCAGAAAACCAAACAGAACGAAAAATTTTAATACTCAGAACAGATAGTAGTGGAGAAAATGTAAATTTTCAATTTTCAGATTTCTTATCTCAGTGTGGAATAATTCGCCAAAAAAATATAATTTATACTGATGAACAAAATGGAGTAACAGAAGGCATGAAGAGTACTTTAATAGAGAAAACAAGCTGTTTGCTTAATGAAGTAGGATTAACTAAAAAAAATATTGGGGCGAAGCTGTGAGCACTGCAAAATAGAACACCTACTAAAGCTGGTATAGGAATAACACCTGAAGAAACTCGGACTGAAAGAAGGATACCTGTAGCACATTTAGAGGTGTTTGGATGTAAAGCATTTGTGAAGATACCAGATAATAAAATAAGAAAGCTGGACTACAGGAGTAAAGAATATATATTTTACTGGGTATTCAGAAGACAGGAAAGGTTATAGAATAATTGATCCAAAGAACCCAACAGATATAACTATTGCTCGAGATGTGCTATTTTTGAAGAAAATAATCAATTATTAATGTATAAAAAGAAGAAATAAATAGCAGAAAGGTCCCTGTTATATATAAATTTTTTGATTTAGTTTTAGTTAATGGAAGTACAGATGAAGAAGCGATAACTTATGAAAAATATAGTCAAGGAGAAGAAGTTGTAGGATGTGAAGATGTAAGCTTTGAGACTGCAAATTTGCAAGATTCGGAGACAGAAATAGAAGAAGAAAAGGTATCCATCAAGGGAGAGAAGACCACCTGATAGATTTTAAAACTCTAAATATAGGCCATTATTAATTAATAAAAATTATCCAAATACGGTTGCTGATGTGCGCAGACCTGAGAAAGACAAATGGATTGAGGCTATGAAAAGAGATTATGAATCGCTAGTAGAAAATAAAACATGGAATTTAGTTGAGCCACCTGCAAATAAGGCGTTGATTGAATGTAAATGGGTGTTTATTATGGAAACTGGGGAGGATGGTGAGAAAAGTCAATACAAAGCTCGGCTTGTAGCGAAAGGCTATACGCAGTAATATGGGATCTGTTCTCAGATATTCAAACCTGAGAATTTTATTTGCCTTAGCAGCAGAAAAAGGATTGAAAATACATCATATAGATATCAAAACTGCTTTTTTGAATGGGTATCATGAAGAAGAAATTTTTATGAGACAACCAGAATGTTTCACCGAGAAAGGAAAAGAAAATCTTGTGTGTAAATTAAACAAAGCAATGCATGGGCTGAAACAAGCTTCAAGATCATGGCATGAACGAATTAAGACAACTTTTCAAAGACTGGATTTTATGAAATCGGCAAGTGATAATTGAGTTTATTATAAGAAAAGAAATGGAAAAATCATAATTATAGTCATCTGTATCGATGCTTTCTTTATATTTTATGATGCTGATGAAGAAATGCAAAAATTAAAGAAGCATTGAATGAAGAATATAACATTTAATATCTGGAAGATGCTGGCAGATGTTTGGAAATAAGAGTGAGAAGAAAAGGGAAACTATGACATTATAACAATAAATATGGAGATGCTCAGTGGAAATCGGCTAAGAGGGTTATTCGGTATCTAAAAGTGACTAAAGATTGTAATGTGTATAAGAAGAATTCAATGGAACTTACTGGATTTACCGACGCAGATTGGGCAGGAAAAGCAAATGACCGAATGTCGTATACTGGATACNTTCAATGGAACTTACTGGATTTACCGACGCAGATTGGGCAGGAAAAGCAAATGACCGAATGTCGTATACTGGATATGTATTTTCTTTGGTTGGAGGAGCAGTATCTTGAGAATCTCGAAAGAAGAGTGTATATTTATCTAGTGTAGAAGCAGAATATGTGGCTCTCGTAGAAAGTGCAAAAGAAACTGTACACATTAATAAATTATTGGAAGAATTAGCCTAGTCGATTGTCATAAATCTGTAATTATTAACAACGATAACCAAGGAGCACATAAATTATAATTTAATCCTGTCTATCATCATAGAACCAAGCATATTGACATAATATAATTTCGTTAGAGAAGCTGTTAATGAAAAGAAAATTGTTCTGAAATATCTACCCACTGAAGAAATGGTTGATAATGTTTTAACAAAAGGACTGTGTTTAAAAAAAAAGACTATTGTTTAAAAAACTTAGGTATGAGTACATTAAAAAATATCGTCTTTTTATATTATTAAGGATGGTACTGTAAATTAACATTGTAATTATATAAAAATATTTGAGTTCTATGGAGAATGTCTGTTTAGACATGCTACTTCTGTTTCTGGTTTTTTTGGTATGAAAATGGATTAAATAAGGTTTCTAAAAAGGAGTATTTTATTTTTAATAATTGTATTTAAAATCTCAATATTCAACAATATATNTTCAATGGAACTTACTGGATTTACCGACGCAGATTGGGCAGGAAAAGCAAATGACCGAATGTCGTATACTGGATACGTATTTTCTTTGGTTGGAGGAGCAGTATCTTGAGAATCTCGAAAGAAGAGTGTATCTTTATCTAGTGTAGAAGCAGAATATGTGGCTCTCGTAGAAAGTGCAAAAGAAACTGTACACATTAATAAATTATTGAAAGAATTAGCCTAGTCGATTGTCATAAATCTGTAATTATTAACAACGATAACCAAGGAGCACATAAATTATAATTTAATCCTGTCTATCATCATAGAACCAAGCATATTGACATAATATAATTTCGTTAGAGAAGCTGTTAAAGAAAAGAAAATTGTTCTGAAATATCTACCCACTGAAGAAATGGTTGATAATGTTTTAACAAAAGGACTGTGTTTAAAAAAAAAGACTATTGTTTAAAAAACTTAGGTATGAGTACATTAAAAAATATCGTCTTTTTATATTATTAAGGATTGTATTGTAAATTAACATTGTAATTATATAAAAATATTTGAGTTCTATGGAAAATGTCTGTTTAGACATGCTACTTCTGTTTCTGGTTTTTTTGGTATGAAAATGGATCTGATTAAATAAGGTTTCTAAAAAGGAGTATTTTATTTTTAATAATTGTATTTAAAATCTCAATATTCAACAATATATACTCTATCTGACGTGGGCTCGTGTCTGCCTAGAAAAGTTTTTTTTCACCATTTCGCCACACCTAGTTGTCGAAACTATTTTAAACAGACTTCTTGGCAGCTGCTAAGAAGTGGATCAAGTATAGAAAATAATTATTTTATTATTGGCCGAGGCTCACTTGTTTGGCCGAGATTAACTTTTAAAAAGTAAGCAAGCTAAAATTCCTATTGATTTTATTCTAAAAATAATATCTGTATATTTATGATCTAGTTCGAAAGGGAAACAGCTCAAAAAAAAGTCAACATTATAAAGACAAAAGAATATGATGTATAGTTCAGAAGAACAAAAACACTCAAATTTACATGTTTCGATAATGTAGTCCTCAATTCAGTTCTAAGAAGCAATAACTCAAAATATATTATTTTTGAACTAGATACACATTACGTTTTAGAATCCACTTGCCAGTTTCAAATGAAAATAACGACAAAGTTTCTTTTCATGTTTTGACGATTTCACTGCTGTCTGTCCATTTTAGTTGTAAACACCTTTACCAAGCATGGAACTTTCTGTTGCTTCTGATTGTGATATACAGGGTGTTCTAAAATCATGGGACAAACATTGAGGGGTGGTAGAGCTCACTAAAACAAACAAGTATTATATGGTAATATACGGGCGGAAGCGACGCGTTGAGGCACAAACACAAAAACATAACACATTAACGGAAACATGAAATATTCATTAGCAGCATACGTAACGAGTGATTCCGTACAGAAAATGTTAAAACAGTTGCTGGAAATGCATCCGCCAACAGTCACGCATGCTTGGCGACCTCTACATATGGCGTGATTGGCTGACAATGGTGGCGATAGTTGAGGGCAGCCAAACGGTGCGCCAGTAACCTGCTGCATCAGCATCAACATCACTCCACCGACGCTACCAAGCTTGCATTACTGTCGGTGGTAGCAATTTTCAGCAATTATTATAAACATTGCTGTAAAAAGGCATTTAGCGGCAACGTTGTAAATAAACACTGTGTTGCATTTCATGTGTTATTTTTGTGTTTGTGACTCACCGCGTCACTCCCGCCCATATATTCCTATACAATAATTGTTTGATTTAGTGAGCTCTACCATCCCTCAATGTATGTCCCATGATTTTAGAATCATCCTGTATAAGAGTTCGGGCACAGAAGATGATGTTAATATTCAAGAGGGGCAAGTTTAGGACATTAGTGAATGTGATAACACTAACAGAGATAATGATTATCTTCTCTCAAGTAAATCAGGATCAGAGACTAAAATGGAGAACCTAGCAGTGATTGTGTTTAATCCAGGCAGACCTGACTAACCAATACCAGCAATAACAACGAAGAAGTATAAAAAAATATTCTTAAAGGGAAAATAATTATGGTTGAAGCATGTGAGACAGCATTCGGAAAGCGCACAGGGCAAGGCAAGGAAAGTTGATTTGAAAGTCCTAAAGTTAAATGCAGGACAAAAATAACGGAACCCCAAAGAAAAAATTTGAACTGTTCTTTATAGAAAATTGGAAATATTGACGCGCCAACAAAATTATTTTGTATAATATATGATTTCAGTCACTCCAAAATATAAACACGCAACCAGTGTTAGTGACAGGTCTCACAACAATGCCTTTTATTTTGAGATTAAGAGCATCAGAACAATAGTATACAAGAAATTTTTTAAAGAACACATTAGACGTAAGCAGCAAAATTATAGCAAAATTATTTTCCCTGCGTGCAATAAAAAGAACAGGAATGGTATTGTAGAAAAAGATGGTAAATGTGGTAGAGCAGTAGAGCCAGATCTGAAATTATACATTCGTGAGCACATGGTCATTCCCAGCTCTTGACGCAAGCTACTGCATAGCACACACACACACACACACACACATATATATATATATATGCCGATGAGAGATTGATTTTGCCTACAATGTACAGGAGGGACAAAACAAAGTGTATGCAAGAGGAAAAGCTGTATGTGAAGTAGCACTTGTATGAATCAGTATCCAACTCGGAATACAATGTTAGTTTCCAGCAGCCTAAAAATTATCAATGTTCACTGTGTGAATAATTTTGTAATTTAAGCGTAGAAGATAAATTGGTACAACGGCAGTTATTTGATTTTCATCAGCGTGAAAAAGAACTCAGTGGTAAAGAAAAGTAATTTAATATTCAAACGGTTCCTTTGAAACAACATTAATTTCTGCAGTTTCAATTCTCAAGCAGTTTCGCCTGTTACCCATAGATTTGTAAGCCTATTTTAGTACAAACGTAGGCTTTCGTGATACATTTTCGTAATTTTTAATAGTGTGAAGAAGCATGGCCACTGTTATTTTTGGCACGAAGGTATTGCAAGAAGAGTAAATGAAATTGGCAGTTGAAGTACAGGCCGATAGCAGGCGGCATAATCGTGAAATTAGCGCCTCCTAGGCATTGAAAATGTAATCCAATATTTAGGGTGCCGACAACACAACCTACATGACAAAAACATAAACAAATATGGCTGCTACCTGGTGGCTTAGACAAATGAAGTCACAGATAGCTGACATGGAATAGAGCATAATTAATTTGTAAACATGGTGATTATGCTATGGTGGAAGTAATGAAATCTAAGATGTCTGACATAGAATAACAAAGCATGGATAAAATCCAAGATGGTTGACATAGAAAGACTGAGCATGAAGGAAAGGTGACTAAGCCAAAGTGGAATCCAAGATGGTCTGCCGAGCATAGGTGAGAGAACGACAGCTCACCTGGTGGCTAAATCGAGAAATTAGCACTAGCTAGGAGGTAAATGGGTAATTTATACACTAGTACCACCTAGGTGATGAAAATGTAAATGAATGACAAACAAAAAGAACAATGTGGCAGGAGGAATGCATTCGACAGAATAATCAAATGTGTGGGGGAAGGGGAATGTTAATACCATGTGATTGACTGAAGGCGGATCAGTCGTCTACTGGACGTGGTGCTGAAGGAACGTGTTTTTTTTAATAAAGTCATTTAAATATAAATGTTTATAATTTTTTAGATACATTTTTAGATATAACAGTCAAAACACAAAACGTCACTGTGAAATTTGCTCAATGCTTTCAGCACTATAAACTGACATTTACGATTTAGGCCTCTTTGCTGCATACCAAATAAGTGATATCATGTCAACGGGACATAATTTTAACATTATACATAAGCAAAATAATTTATTTGTTTTTTGACTGTGTTCTGTTTCTTGTTATTTGTGTGAACATAATTACCGAAAGTGAGGAAAAGTGGCTCAAGTTTCATTGCAGAGCATTTTTTCTTTCATATTTATTATGTTTTATTTGCATTAAGATTACATGCTATAAATAATGTTGATTTAGCTGGCAAATAGCAAAAATTTGTATAATACAAGAAAAAGAACATTTGTTGTTAAAAATTATCGTTACCCAATATGCAATTGCTGCTGAACTTTCGTGTAATTAATTTGTATCAACGTTAAATTTTGTAAGACAATGTAAATTGTGATTCACTTAAACATAATTACAGCAAGCTACATAAGCAAAAAGTAGTTAGTTTTAAGGACCTTAAATATGCTTGGCTTGTTCGTGTTTTCACATTTCACTGCATTTCAATGGAAAGATATTGTGGTGGCTCGCCACCAAGATCACTGAGCAGGTGAGTGTAAGTGGTTGGTGCGGCACAGAGTGATAATGGACTCTGGCGAGAACACTAATGGACTGTGGCGACGTGGGCGTGTGTGCATGCATGCAAACAAGCACCATTAAGCTACGAGTTTTCTTTCTTACCTACTCTTAAACTAAGTGTTATGTGAGCCCACGGTAGGGATGGGAGTTTATTGCGTCTCAGGGTTAATCCCATACGCCTACAAGGAAAGGAAATCATGCAAGGAGACATGCATCACGGCAAAGAGGGATTGGGCTGCCATGGCCAAGTTTTGGCCATGAGAACCTCCCTAAGTGTACAGCTAAACACTATACTTAGAAGAGAAAGGGGAAAACCGGCATAGTTACCGTAAAAACCCTTTCGACAGGAAAGAATTAAAAAATTGTTGCATGCATTATCATATGTAAAGGTTGACTACAATGCTCCTCCATAGACGCTCTGCAACCTCGCTGCAACCTACCCTTCATTAGTCAATGTTGTTATCACATATTTATCTTGTAATTTCTTTGTTTCTTTACTATGTTGAATGTACGTGTAATTTAATTCTTTTATATAGAATAAAATCACGTTCAACAATCCTACAAATTAAATTACAGGCTGTCAACTAGTAAGATGACCCAACTTTATGTTCGAGTTGTGAAGCAAGCTGAGAATGACTTTGTGATCTCTTGTATATCTGCTAATAAGGTGGTATGGTATTTATTACCAGAAGAATACAGAGACCTGCAGCTTCACTCTACATTATCAATTAAGAAACCTGTACAAAATGCAACAGCTTTAATAAAAAATGTAAATGGTTTTAGAACAATAGCTATAAAGATTGACGATGATATTGAGTCAGTATATTTCGATGAAGAGGACAATATCTGTTTCCAAAAATTTCCATTAGAAGAATACGTTCCCGTGCCGGGATCTCAAACTCATGATCATCTACAACTAGAATTAGAAGATCGAATTAAGCGATTGGAGCTTCAATAGAAATTAAATTCAACTCAAGACGAAACAAAATTACATCACATTGAAAATAAATTCATTTTAGATCAATTTGAAATAATACAATACGATCCTACGGAAAGGTTACGTAGGTTTGAAGACGAATGCAATTGATTTCAGGTAAGTTCAGATAGACTAATATTCCAGGCTTTATGTTTCTTTGTCACGGGCTCAGCAAAAGTCTGGTATGAAACTAATCTGACAAAGATAGGTCTAACCGCTTCCTGGGAGGTTTGGAAGAGTTCTTTCCGTAATGTTTTTGTTGATAAAGGCTTGTCGATTGTTAGGAAAGCTTTTAACTACAAATATTTGGGAGGGTCCTTAATCGATTATGCACTTACCAAAGAGAAACTATGCCTGGAAGTGGAACCTAAAGGTGCTGAATTATCTTTTATCAACCACATAGTGTTTGGTTTACCAAGTGAAGCTCAAGAAGAACTTGATAGGGAAGAGATAACTACTCTTGATGGTTTGTATATTGGGCTTCGAAAGTTGGAAGACGCTTTTGCCAGAAGGAAAAGGGAAAGACCGTTAAGTCCGAAATCTAAAAAAAAATTTCTTTATACGAAAAATGAACCCCAACAGAAAAATGAATCTCTACGGAAGGAGTGTTCAATTTGTGCTGACCTTGGTTTTCCAAGTCGTTTCTATCCAGTAGCTGAATGTCGCAACAAGAATTCGGTCTCTAAAACACTACGATCAAATATGACAGAACATTATACCAATCTAAATGATATGGAAATGTTGAAAGTCGATTTTGATAGAAAGAATTTAAACTGAGTAACCGGGCGAAATTAGATCCGCTGATAAAATTAAACATCGTTATTAAGGACAATTTAAAAACCAAAGCTGTTTATGATAGCGGCTCAAATGTAACACTAATTAATCAACGAATTGCTAATTTTCTTAAGTTGGAATTAATAGAACAAAAAGGTGTACTAAAAACAATCAACGGACTTGATTTCACTTCATCCTGGGCTACAATTATGCTTCGTATTGGAAATATTACAGACTACATAACTACATATGTTGTAAAGAATGATAATTTCTCCTATGATCTCTTACTACGTATCGATGCTATTCAGAAATTTAAGTTGATTAAAAATGAGAATCTAAGAATTTTTCAACGCCTAAATAGCGAGGACGTAATAGATCAACAGGAAGACCGATCAAATAATGATCAGATGCAGACTCCGGAATATACTAAAGATTTGGATAGAGATATTGAAGTAAATTTTAATGAAAATTTGAATACAGACGAATTTGAAGCTGACTTACAACATATTGAGAATAATGAGAAAAAACAAACCATTTTACAAATAATTGAAAAATATAGACATTTGTTTGCAAAAGATAAATTTGATATAGGCAAAGTTCGATCACAAGACGCTGAGATAAAACTTCTTAGGGACGAATACGTCACCTATTGCCTATACAAATGTTCAATCCCTGAGGATACAGAAATCAGAACTCAGATTAAGAAATTACTACAAGCCGGGATCATCGAAAAATCTGATTCTCCATTTGCGTCTCCTGTAACGTTAGCATATAAGAGAGACGAAGGAAGAAAATCACGCCTTTGCATCGACTTCCGAAAATTAAACAAGTTGGTAGTTCCAAAATATGTTCCTTTCCCTACAATTCAAGATGTGATCGACAAAGCTGTAAATTGTGAATATTTTACAGTATTAGATATTAATTCTGCCTCACACTTAAAGTACAAGTTCGAAAAAAACTTCCTTTATCACTAAGTATGGAAAGTTCATGTTTAAAGTTCTTCCCTTTGGTTTAAAGAACGCTCCAGCCACATTACAGAGAATATTGTCAAATATAATCCAAAGAAATAATTTGGATGAGTTCGCCATCAATTACATCGATGATATCTTGATTTTCTCCCGAACCTGGGAGGATCATCTCAATCATATTATAAAATTCTTACATGTTATCTACTCTGACGGTTTCAAATTAAAACTAGTTAAATGTTTGTTCGCAGCCAAATCAGTCAAGTACCTTGGACACACTATTTCGAAGAACACAGTTTCTCCAGCCCAAGGAAATTTAGTCTCTATCCAAAATCTTCAAAGACCTTCTGATAAGAGTGGTGTGCGGAGTATTCTGGGTTCTACAAACTTCTACTTGAGATATATAGAAAATAGTACGCAGAAACTAGAACCACTACATAAACTACTGAGGAAAGATGTCAAATTTGAATAGTCTGATGACTGTGAACAGACCTTCAAGATGATTAAGGATTATTTATGCTCTAAACCGATCCTAGCTATCTACGATGTTGAAAAACCCGTCTTCATAGAGACAGATGCCAGCTACAAAGGTATCGGCGCAACACTCAAACAACCCCAAGAAGACGGAATACTACATCCTGTTGCGTATTTTTCTCGCAAGTTCTCAAATAAGGAAATGGTTTAGACATTATTCATCTCGAATGCAAAGCTATCAAGGATGCAATAAAGTTTTGGCAGTACTACTTAATTGGACGTCACTTTATGGTCTGCAGTGATCACAAATCATTACAGAATTTAAAGACAAAAGCCAAAACTGATGAAATCCTTGGAGATTTAATTCTTTATTTATCTCAATTTGACTTTAATATTATATATAAAAAAGGAAAAGAAAATATTCTGCCTGATCAAAAAACAGTCCTTGAATACTTCCAGAATAAAGATGCGATCCAAGTTGTAAATTTAATAGATATATCCACTATAATAAAAGACCAAACAGATCATCTTTATGAGTTGAAAGCAGCTAAACAGATAGAGTATAAACAAGGAATCATACTTAAGAAATTAAGAGAAAAATGAAGAATTTTTGTTTCTCCCACGTTAGGAAATGAAGTAATTGAACTTGTTCATAAACATTATGGTCACATCGGTCCAGCACAGATGATTGCAACCATCAGACCACATTATTACTTCAAGGGTCTGGACAAAGCTAAACATATCTTTTATAAAAACTGTAAGATTTGTATTGAAAACAAGGTTCGTCGTAGTCGTGCTATCGGTCTACTCTCTCAACTAGGCCCTGCTACAGAGCCTTTTCAAATAATGTCACTCGATAGTGTCGGAGGCTTTGCTGGAAACCGATCCACCAAACGATACATGCATATCCTGGTGGATCATTTCACCAGATATGTGTGGATCTCCACTACAAAGAGTCAGAACGCCCAAGATTTTATAAATTTGATTAATACAATCGCCAAACAAAATACTATCTCAATCCTAATAGCAGATCAATATACGGGCATCAATTCTACTGACTTCAATAACTATTTAGAAAAAACAGGAATACAAATTGTCTTTACATGCATTGATCATCCCGAATCAAACGGGCTTAATGAGCGATTACACCAAACATTAGTAAATCGTCTGTGGTGTAAAATTAACAACGATAACCATAAAGCCTGGCCAACCCTGGCACAGGAGTGTGTCAACGAGTACAATTATACCATTCATAGCTCCACAACTTGCACCATCATACTTACTACTGGGAAAGTAGTCCANCGTGTAAAATTAACAACGATAACCATAAAGCCTGGCCAACCCTGGCACAGGAATGTGTCAACGAGTACAATTATACCATTCATAGCTCCACAACTTGCACCATCATACTTACTACTGGGAAAGTAGTCCACGAGATCGCCCCTTCAAGAAACTACCAAACATCTTTTGAAGAATACCGCAAAATAGCTCTTCGGAATACTATGAAGGGTTTTCAAATAAATAAGAAACCCGTAGATAAGAATAGACGACAGCACACCTTCAATGTTGGTGATTTAGTCCATATCGAAAATGGAAATAGGCTGAATCGTAATAAGTAAGATCCAGTTCAGATCGGACCCTATCCAATAATCAAGCAGATCTCGCCGACATTCTATGAAGTTGCTTGTGGAAAGAAAAAGAACATTTCCAATTTCTTCCATTCCGGAAAACTGCTTCCTTGTTCCCTGCGGCAACCGTCTTCAAGGGGGGTGGTGCAAAGTTTGACTTCACTGCTCCATAGACGCTTTGCAACCTCGCTGCAACCTTCCATTCATTTATCAATGTTGTTATCACATGTTTATCTTGTGATTTCCGTGTTTCTTTACTATGTTGAATGAACGTGTAATTTANGTGTTTCTTTACTATGTTGAATGAACGTGTAATTTAATTCTTTTATATAGAATAAAATCACGTTCAACAATCCTACACATATTTAACAGAAAATGCTACAGGAGACAGATGGGTAGGAACCATGCTCTTTATTAATAGATAGGTAAAGTGCTAGTAGAGAGGGGGCGGGTCATCTTTCTTTGGATTGGCGCTGGTCTAACCAGAGTAACGCTTGCGCTTCACTCTGGTGGGGGCAGAAGCGCAATTGGGCAGCCCCCCTCCGCCCCCGAAACCGAATCCCCAGTGGATCCTGAAAACTTAAACGGAAAATAGAATTAGGTGTCGGTGAGTGCCGGCAGTCTGGCACAAACCGACTTTTTCTAATCCTTCACAAGATGGTAAATTGCCTGAAAGAAAATATTAAGCTTAATCTAATTTATCTATACTGAAGCTAAGTCCACGGGGACTCTATAAGTAGCTGTAAGTCAGTGAGACTTACAGGTTGACTAAGTTAATATATTATATGCAGTCTGTAGCCATCGGTAGAATTACTCCCGTATGTCTGACTGAAGTTCAGACATACAGCTGTTGATTAATTAACTATAGATATCTATATGTATACATATATTGTGTCCATTAATAGGACTAAACAAGTATGTCTAAGACTATGAGTCAACCAGGTATCAGCTTGGTTGATTAAACTACGATAATATATTATATAGAGCCTGTAGTCATCGGTAGGATTACTCCCGTATGCCTGACTGAAGGTCAGACATACAGACATACAGCTGCTAATTAATTGACTATATATAACTATATAATACATATACATTTATCCTAAAAACCTGCGCATGTGCTAACATAATAGGCCTGGCTGTGTGTTACACGCAGGGCTAAGGGGGCCTGTGCACCAGAAGCGATTTTGGTCGCTTATAACACTGAGTTAAGTCTATATCATAGTCACCAAGGGCAGTTATGAGAGGATTTGTGTGTTCCTCACTTGATTGATAAAAACGCTCAGTTTGCTTGCGAATTACTTCGTCCAGCATTTCTTGTTTTAATTCGGCGTGCAAGCGTCTAATAGGCATATACCTGGGTGCATCGGCAGCCAATCTAAGGCATTTATTTTGCACCACCTGTAATGAATGCAAGTGAGTTTGTGCACAGTAGGCCCAGGCGGGCGCTGCATAAGTGATAATGGGGCGAATCAAGGTCTGATATAATCGTATCCCATTGTTCTGTGACAAACCTGAGCCACTAGCTAAGAGGGGATATAAGGCTTACATGCGTCCATAAGCAAGATTTATCTTAGCTTCCACATGTCGGTGCCATGTGAGACTTTTATCCATAATAAGGCCAAGGTATTTTACCTCATCTTTAAATGGAATATCCTCACCAAAAGAGAGTAAGATGTGGCAGATTGGGAGGAATATTCCGGCGAGTGAAAACTACTGCCTCGCATTTTCCCACATTTACTTTGTTTGGGAAGTTATTCTCATACAATTTATACAGTAACCCTGCATGAAAAACCCTGTCAAAAGCCTTTTCGACATCTAAGAATACTGTGACGGTGTAATGGTGCCAGTTAAAAGTATTTTTTATGTGCTCGGATAATCTTACGAGCTGGTGAACGGTAGCGTGGGCTTTCTTGAAGCCAAACCGCTCGTCAGGAAAAATATTAGCTTCGCGAATAATATTTGCAAGGCGCCGCAATAAAACACGCTCGTGAATCTTGGAGAGCGAACTGAGCAGACTAATAGAGCGTNAATAATATTTGCAAGGCGCCGCAATAAAACACGCTCGTGAATCTTGGAGAGCGAACTGAGCAGACTAATAGAGCGTTAGTTCTGTACTTGTTTCGGGTATTTGCCCAGTTTGGGAAATGCAATAACTGAGGCGCATTTCCAGGGAGCGGGGAAGTGTGCGAGATTAAAACTCGCATTAATGCACTCGGCTATAGCTTCAAGTATACTGCCAGGCAGTTGCTTGAGAACTATAGCCTGCAGGGAGTCAAACCCAGGTGCTTTACGTGGCTTCATTCGTTTAATTATTCTTTTTACCTCGTCGGCATGCGTGGGTTCTGGCTCAGCAGCTGAAGGCTGTTGCAAACGAACTCGGAGGTTCCTATACATGTGAGCCACAAACTCTGGATCAGAGAGATCAGCATTGGGCTGGAAAGCTAATTCTAAATGAGCGGCCACAGCCTCAGCTTTTTGCTGTGGCGTGTAGGCCATGCCTTCAGTGCCTTGAAGAGGCGGGATTTGGTCGCGTTTCTTTGTAAACGCCTTTGTCATGCGCCACAGATTATTATCCTAAGTGCATAAATGGGATAATTTGTCATTCCAAATTTCTATTTGCCAAATTCTTATATCAGTATCAATTTGCTCTCTACGGTCGTTTATTTGGGCTTTAATTAGCCTGGATCGAAACCGAGAATAGCGCCTGCGCAGCTTATTTTTTCGTGAGATCAACTCCCTGATATTCTCAGGCAGTGTATCTGCGCGAGTCCTTGGGGTTTTTTACGGGACAAAATTAGCAATTCCCGTCTGAATTATCTCTGTGATATGAGTTACAGGAGAGTCTAATTCATCGGGGGTACTGACAAGAGCTGGTAGATCTATTGCATCGTCCAGGTATTCATTAAAGTCCGGCCAGTTTGCATTCTTATAATCTTTAACTTTACGAATTGGTATGTTGTCAGTTTCAATATCATTAAACAACATGCGGACAGGGTAATGGTCCGAAGTCAATTCACGGAGCACTTCTAATTCTAAGATCATATGAAGGCCTTTATTAAGCACGATATCTAGTATATCAGGCCTCTGATTATTTAATGGCTGAAAAGTAGGTTCACTGGGTGCGTGAACGCAATAATTGTGTTGCCCCTGGTGTCTAAATAAACAATTCCCATTGGCCATACGCGCAAGGCAGCCCTAAGTGGGATATTTTGCATTTAAATCGCCAACAGCGAGTAAAACAGGCAAAGAATTTATTAATTAATTTAAATCGGCGCGTGAAAGAGTGCGTCCTGGCGGGCAGTAAACAGAATAAATAGAAACTTGCTTTATTCCTAGCTTTATTTTAATACCCACTGCTTCTAGTTTATCTAGTTCAAGCAATTTATCTGGAGAGCACGCGAAAGTATGGTGTATTAAAATTAATAATCCACCACCATACTGGTCTCTGTCTGAACGATAACATTTAAAACCTGGAATTGAAAATATAATTTGTGGGTGCAAATGGGTTTCATTAATAGCAATAATAGGAACCTGGTGACGAGAAATGAAATCNTTGAAAATATAATTTGTGGGTGCAAATGGGTTTCATTAATAGCAATAATAGGAACCTGGTGACGAGAAATGAAATCTATCAGCTCATGTTTCTTATTGCGAACGCCATGGGCATTCCAATAAGCAATACTATTGATAACCTTAAAGCTATGAGAGGGCAGAATGGCATTCTGCTGTCTAACACACATCAGTGGCCTTAGGTAACATTATAAGGGCGAACCCCACTAGNAGAGGGCAGAATGGCATTCTGCTGTCTAACACACATCAGTGGCCTTAGGTAACATTATAAGGGCGAACCCCACTAGAGCCTGACATTTATCGTCCTGGCTTGTCGCAGGGTTCGTCCAGATCGAGAGGAGAGTGAAAAGGCTCTCCATCATCTTTAAGAGAGCTGGATTACCTTGGGCCAAAGGACACGACTTTATTAAATCAAATAAAGTAGGTGTCGAGACAACAGCGGAGGTGGCGTGGTCCGAGACGGAAGCTGACCTCTGATTGGCCGGCACCTAATTGGGTGTTGCCTGAGCTAGGACTTTGACCGCGGGAGGGGTTTGGGCAGCTGGCTGCCGCTCGCGAGCGACAGTCTGCTGCGCAGGGTACTTACCCACCTTAGAACGAGTTTGGTGGCTCGCCTTTCCCTTTTTGGAAGTAGGAGGAACATAAACCTGACGCCTAGTGCGCGGTTGATTGGCAATAACTGGAAAGTCCAGTTCGTTGTAGCCCAGCACACCATAGGGGTTATGCGTGGGTACAGGGAGGCCTTGTCTTTGAGAAAGTGTCAGGGTGCTTTTGCTTCACAAACACCTAGTGAGTTATGGGAGTTTCGGCTTCCGGTCTCACAANGTCAGGGTGCTTTTGCTTCACAAACACCTAGTGAGTTATGGGAGTTTCGGCTTCCGGTCTCACAACACTAAAAGCTATTCGGTGGCATATGAGGGTTCGGTGGCGGGAGGCCTTGTGCGTAGGTGGGCACGAAGTTTTGCACTTGAGTGCGTCTGGGACCACGTCCCTGAACAGTAGTCCACTGGTCAGGGGCTGGCTTTACCCAGGGAGCGGGAGGAGCACTATACTGTGCCCCAGGAAGTAGAGGAGGGAGCTGTGACGCTCTTGACTGTTGTTGGCGCTTTTTGCGCTCTTCAGCAGGCAGAAAGCGTCACTTTTCCGCCTTATATGCGGTGCAGTCTCAGAAGTTTGCTGCGTGGTTGCTTCCACAACCAACGCAGCGTCTAAGTGAGAGATCGTCCTTGTCAGGCAAGGAACAATCAATTGTTCGGTGTGCCTGACCGCAGAAGCGGCAGCGAACTGCGGCGTGGCACACCCTAACAGAGTGTCCGAATCTCTGGCAGTTGCTACACTGCGCAGGGCCTTCAGGACACTGGAATTCTTCGACTTTAATCACCAGACCGCATAGGCCACGGATCTGGTGTATGGAGTGCGAATGTTCGTTGTTAGGCAGCTCTACAACGAACATATGTAGAGGCTGCCTATCACGAAGGGACAACTTGGGATGGATATTAAGAAGTTGGAAACTGAGGGTTTCCAATTCTTCGCAAATTAAATCAATTGGCAGGGACTTATCCAAGACTTTGATGGCCACTTTCAGTGGCAACTCGTTGCGAGGGGTCAGCACACTGAAGCCGACCTTTAGCAACCCCAGTATGCGGATTGCTGATCTGTAGTCGTCGAGCGGCTTTGGAAGGTATTGCTAAAAACAACCTTCAATGAAGCGACAGTGAATGCCAGAGCGTGCGGAGCGACCTCCTCACACCAAGGCAGCAGCTAGAAATATGACATCCAAGCTACGAGGGATTTCCTGGCCTGAGATGCATCATGGCCAAGAGAGCAGGCAGCAGTTTCTATCTGCCATTCGAGCAGAACAGTCGTGTTCGTGTACTGTTTGGAAGTGCAAAATAAATATGTACACAAGCGATGCGTACCGTGTTTTTATTGTCTCACTAGCTGGTCCTCCACTAGAGTAGGTCGGTAGCTACAGCGGTGACCGCGATGTGATCAGGGCAAGCACGAGTACAGGGTTCATGGCATGTGTCACACAATCATGANTAGCTACAGCGGTGACCGCGATGTGATCAGGGCAAGCACGAGTACAGGGTTCATGGCATGTGTCACACAATCATGACGCATCGCTGGAGGTAGCAAACCACAGTGCCAAACAGCCTGCTGTGAAGGACTATGATGCAGAGATGAACGATGTGCTCTAGCTTACAGTAACTCTTCAGTCCGCATCGCACGCTCCTATGCCAATCGCACATGAGAGCGAAGAGAGCCACGGGTATGCAGCAGGGACTCTGCCTGCGTCGCACGCCATGCCACATTCCTATGGTTTGTTGCGCACNTAGCTACAGCGGTGACCGCGATGTGATCAGGGCAAGCACGAGTACAGGGTTCATGGCATGTGTCACACAATCATGCCGCATCGCTGGAGGTAGCAAACCACAGTGCCAAACAGCCTGCTGTGAAGGACTATGATGCAGAGATGAACGATGTGCTCTAGCTTACAGTAACTCTTCAGTCCGCATCGCACGCTCCTATGCCAATCGCACATGAGAGCTAAGAGAGCCACGGGTATGCAGCAGGGACTCTGCCTGCGTCGCACGCCATGCCACATTCCTATGGTTTGTTGCGCACNAAGAGAGCCACGGGTATGCAGCAGGGACTCTGCCTGCGTCGCACGCCATGCCACATTCCTATGGTTTGTTGCGCACGCGAGTAGGAGGAGCTACCAATCTCCACGATACATTCGTTGTTCGCACCACGCAGCACAGCTTAGCTCCGTGGTCCGATGCTCTCTGAAGTGCCCTGCAGCTGCACAATAATCCACGCCACCCATGCTCATGCAATCTTTAAAATATCGAATCTGTCATCGNTGAAGTGCCCTGCAGCTGCACAATAATCCACGCCACCCATGCTCATGCAATCTTTAAAATATCGAATCTGTCATCGTGAAACTACCATTAATCGTTGCATCAGTGAGCAGGAGTACAGTGATTATAGGACACTTTGGTTCATTCGTACCTGGTTTCCGCCAACCATTGCACCTGCTCNTGAAGTGCCCTGCAGCTGCACAATAATCCACGCCACCCATGCTCATGCAATCTTTAAAATATCGAATCTGTCATCCGTGCCATGTGAAACTACCATTAATCGTTGCATAAGTGAGCAGGAGTACAGTGATTATAGGACACTTTGGTTCATTCGTACCTGGTTTCCGCCAACCATTGCACCTGCTCNAGTGAGCAGGAGTACAGTGATTATAGGACACTTTGGTTCATTCGTACCTGGTTTCCGCCAACCATTGCACCTGCTCCCGTGGTAGTTTTACTGTTGGTCTTGGAATACGGTAGCAGTAATGTCCGACCCTCCATCGTCAACTGTCTCCATCGATCGCATCACTGTCCGGATCCTGCCTTTATGGGCCCCAGATCTAGAGATGTGGTTCGCACAGATGGAAAATCAGTTCGCACTCGCGGAAATAACTTCCGAAAAACAACGAAGTTTAATATTGTGACAGGCAATCTATAATGTAAATATGCTAATGAAGTGTGTGACAATCTGATTCGTCCTCTAGCCAAGGAAAAATACACTAAACACAAAACAGAGCATATTAAATAACTGAGTGCTTCACAGGAAAAGAAAACAAGACAACTGCTAGAAAATGTAAAGATCGGTGACCGAAGGCCATCGCAGTTCCTATGGCACCTCCGAAACCTAGAAGGGACAACTGTCCCCGATGAGCTCGTCAAGTCGTTGTGACTGGGCCGCCTTCCATCACCGACGCAAGAGATCCTGGCAACCCAAGTAATTTCCACCTTTGATTCTCTCACTCACCTCACAGATGCCATTGTAGACAACAATCTGTCTCCGCAAGTGACAGAAGCCACCTAACTTGAGGGCCGTGTATGAGAAAATGTTGATGCTATGACTTCCAAAATTGGTGAAGTGGCTACAGAATTATATCAGGAGATCACGTGGGTGACATGACAGTCACTGGGAATAAATCTCCATCAGCAACACGCCGCCAGCATTCCCGGAGCATGAGTTTACTTGGGGCCTGCTGGTACCAACGATGCTTCGGTGATGAGGCATGAAAATGTACCATGCCCTATACTTCCTCCATAGGAAACGAACAGGGGACTCGTTGATGGTGGCCAGCGATCCCGCTCAAAAACTTAGTAGCCACCCTTTTGTCATGACACAGGGACGAAAGTACACTTTCTAGTCAACGGTGTGGATATTTGTGTTTTTCCATGAGCTTGGTTAACAGGCAGGCGTCTGAAGTCTAACAACTCTCTGTTTGCAGTAAATAGCTCAACCATCGGAACGTATGACTTTGTGACATTAACACTCGCCTTCGGACTCGAGCAAGATTTGGTTTGGTATTTTGTGGTAGCCGATGGGTATAAGTAGATTATTGGAAAAGATTTTCTTTTTTTTTTCTTTTTTCTTTTTTTTTTTACTACCCTAATAACTAAGTGTTAAGTGTTGTCCGGGGGTAGGTCTGGACTGTGATGCATCTCAGGNTTTTTTTTTTTACTACCCTAATAACTAAGTGTTAAGTGTTGTCCGGGGGTAGGTCTGGACTGTGATGCATCTCAGGGCTAAGCCCTATACGCCTACATGGGAGGAAATTTAGGAAAGGAGGCGTGCATCTTGGCAAGGAGGGATAAAGCAGCCATGGCCAGGTTTGTGGCCATGACTGCATCCCCGAGTGTGTAATAGCTAAGCTATTTCTTAGAAGGGAGAGGGGAAAAACCTGCATAGACACAGTAAAAACCCTCTCGACAGGAAAGAAGTTCAAAACTTATCATGCATTAAAAAAAATGCTAAATGAGGCAGCAGGTGTGGATTCCATGCTCTTTAATGAGGAGTCGAAAATCTAGAAGAGGAAGAAGCGGGGCTTGTGGGCTGGGGCGCCCTTGGCAGCGACAATGAGACAAAGCTAGTTTGCCCATTGCCGAGACCACCAGCAGCATTCCCACACATAAATGCGTCACAATACTACAGGCAGCCAGCAAGCAGAAACTGTGGGTATAAACCCGGCGGTGCAGGCGAGCAGACGCAGCTTCCGATGTCGGAGGGCTCATCTTCTGTCTTCCGCTTGAGCGGCGGAATAACCTTCGGCCTAGACGTCATGGAAGCAGGTTTCCCATATCCTCTATTTTACCGCCATTTGCCTAGTGCACTCGCTTTAGCCATCCTAGCTGCTCTCTCCAACTTACACCCGGCTGGGTGTTTACTGACGATCAGGCAGAGGCCCACCAAACCCGAAGCTCTCCCCGCCTTCGCTAATTTAAGGGGCGTCAGTTCCCGGCAGAGAGAGCCCCAAGCAGACAGCACCGACCAATCGTCCAGCTGCTGCCAATACCAATAAGATGATATCTCGCACAGCAGCGCAGGATAAAACGGAGGGGCAAGCCCCTGCCAGTGCTCGGCTAGACAAAGTGGCTGGTCATATACAAGGAGAGAAATTCCAAACAAGCCATGCGCGCCCAGGCTTCCAGCACTCGTCGCCTCCACTTCAGGCGTCCGATGCTCCTAGTCTTGGTCCGCGCCACTTGGAAGCTCCCCCTTCGCTCGCCAGTGACGATGCTACTCCCGCCTCCTTTACACACGGCTGGGTGTACTTCGTGCTGCCATGGGCTCCCACATCCCAAAGACGGCGCTCCCTCACCGGCCAGTTGGTCCGCGGGCTGGTATTCAAGTATTTCCAGCCACCCCAGTTGCCTGGGGATCCCCTATCCACCACCTGGGGAAGCGACGAGTTGCGGATAGTCTCCGCACCCAAGCTGCTGCAGTCCCGCCGTACTCGCAGAAGTCCTCGGCCGTCGCTGATCCCAAGGGGTGGGTAGATCCCGGAGTCGGAGCAGCCACGAGCACGATGTTCATCCCTCAGCAGCCTGGACTCGTAAGATTTTCTCCACCAGTCTGCTAGTGGATATCAGAAACCGGCACCTTTTAGACAGCAGCACATCTTTGGCCGCAGACAGCCGCAAGGCAACAAGACATTTTAGCAGCGTCAGGACACTTATTCAGTCAGTCCGCTGCTCTGGTTTGCTCAAAATTTATGCTACCACTAGCTTACCCAGCCACGCGTTGCTGTGGCATAAAAGATTTTGGTTCTATTCATTTCTGTGAAATTAATTGAAAGAAGTATATGTATTTTCAAAATATTTATTATTGAAGTACTTGTTTCTATGCAATGTTTTTAGTTTTACCATCTTCAGCGCGTATGCATAAGTTGGATGGTTTTGTTACTCTAGAACACGACACATACAATTGGCCGTACGAAAAAAATTATGTTTCTAAATCTAAATGTTTAGACAGACAGCTGTCAACAAATGCGCTTCCTGACATGAAAGCATGGTAAAAATGAGCTTTTTGCAGATTTTAGTACCTTTGCAGGTAATACAGATAAAGAAGAAAGGTGTACAAACACTCGTGGGAACGAAAGGAAGGTTTATAAAAAAACAAAATGAAAATTAGTTGATTTTTGTCCAAACAATATATTAATAGATTACTCACCCATATGGCACATAACAGTCTGCCCAGAATACCACAGTATGCTACATAAATATCACCGCTGGCCAAACCGAGCACAGCAGACCACGATGTTTGGCTCCAGATAAGCTGCGAATTACACAGAAAGAGTTCGAAACAATTCTCAAGCTTGGGACAGCTCGTTCTTCTGACAACTCGTGGTCTTCGCCCCTGCTCATGCTACCCAAGAAAGGTGTGGAATTGAGGCCACATGGGGACTACTGCATGCTCATTATTTGTACAATTCCAGACAGGTATCCAATTCCACACATCCAGAACTTCTCCCACATTCTCCATGGCAAGGCTATATTTTCTATTATTGACCTTGTCATGGCCTACAGCCAAATTCGTGTTGCAGAGGCAGATGTCCACAAAACGGCAATCACTATGCCATTCGGACTCTAAGAACTTCACTTCACATATTTTGGTCCTTGCAAAGCTGCACAGGCTTTTCAGAGACTCATTGATGACGTTCTCAGAGGCCTAAGCTTTTCTGTATCCTACCTTGACGACATTCTAGTGGCTTCATGTAACGGAACAGAACATGGACAGCATCTGGAGGGGTTCTTCAAATGGCTCAGTGTGTATGGTCTCCTCATCAACCCTTCTAAGCATGTCTTTGCGGAACTACATGTGACATTATTGGGGCACAACATCTCCATTGATGGCACGAAGCCCCTCCCAGAGAAATAGGATGTTATCCTTGACTATAGCAGGCCAAAAATCGCGAAACAGCTGCATAAATTTACTGGAATGCTNCAGAGAAATAGGATGTTATCCTTGACTATAGCAGGCCAAAAATCGCGAAACAGCTGCATAAATTTACTGGAATGCTCAATTACTATCGTTACTTCATCCCAAATGCTTCTGTGTCACAGGCTCTCTTGCACGAGCTTCACGAAGGTGACATGAAGGGCTGTGCTATGCTGGCATGGACACCTGCCAGTTTAAAGGTGTTTGAATAATGCAAGACCAGCATTGCTAAAGCTGCCTTCCTGGCTCATCGTATCTCTACTGTCCCCTTAGCGAAGATGATGGATGTCTTGGTTTTTGCAATCGGGGAAGTGATCCAGCAGCTTGTGCAAGGAGGTTGGCAGCCCTTAGCCTTCTTCTCGAAGAAACTTACCCCTGCTCAGCAGAAATACGGGACCTATGATCGGGAACTTCTCGCCATCTATTCTGGAATTCACCAGTTTCGCCACATGGTCGAGGGGAGAGACTTAACTGTTTTTACAGACCACAAGCCCCTCTTTTACACATTTTCATAGAACCAAGACAAGCGCTCACCTTGTCGGTCCCACCACTTTAACTTCATTAGCCAATTCACGACCGATATTCGGCACATAGCAGGTTCAGGAAATGTTATTGCTGACACCTTGTCAAGGGTTGATGCTGTTAATGCTATGCTCGATTACCAGGATCTTGCTGCATCACAGGCAGTGGACGAAGAATTAAAGTAGTTATTAAGGAATGATTCTGGCTTGAGGCTAAGGAAGTAAAGCCTGCAAGAGTCGCCATTCGAGGTCNATTAAAGTAGTTATTAAGGAATGATTCTGGCTTGAGGCTAAGGAAGTAAAGCCTGCAAGAGTCGCCATTCGAGGTCTAAAGCGAAGTCTCTACCTCGACCTAGCGACTTTAAATCACTGCACCATTTCGCTGGACAGCCTTTAATGTGGCCCATAAGCTGTATTGCCTAGGTATCAGAGATACTACCAGTTTACTCACTCAACGCTGTGTATGGCCGTCAATTAAGTCTGACTACTGTCGATGGGCACATTCCCGCCTTCCATGTCAGCATGCAAATATTTATCGGCATATCTCATCACCAGTGGGTTCTTTCCTGCCACCTTCTGCTTGTTTAGACCATGTCCATGTCGACCTAGTGCACTCCGTGCCAGTTTTGCAGTGCTTCTGCTATAGCATGACGATCACTGACCTCTTCACCAGGTGGACAGAAGCAAGCAGTGCCTGTGAAGAACATAGATGCATTCTACACCACTTGGATAGCTCACTTTGGCACACCACTACATATCACCACTGATCAATGTAGGCAGTTAGATTCTTCACTTTTTAGGGGTATCAGAAACCTGACAGGTATGACTCGCTTAAGTATCACAGCATTCCATCCTGCTGTTAATGGCATGGTCGAGTGCACGCATTGGCATCTCAAGGCGGCCATATGTTACCACATGCACAGTACTGGGTGGAAATTTTGGCCTACCATACTCTTGGGAATCAGAGCAGTCTGACGGAGGACATGCATGCATCTTCTACTGACATGGTTTACGGGCAACCCCTGTGGCTTCTTGGAGAATTCCTGGTAGCTCACCCCAGTTCTCAACATACAGATGCCACAGGTCTTATCAAAGAGTTATGTCAACACTTCATTGATCTCCAACCTGTTGGTGGCTCTTAGCATGATGAAAGTAAGCCATTTGTCTTTGAGGAGATAGCAACATAAATAGAAATCTCCATCCNAGGCGGCCATATGTTACCACATGCACAGTACTGGGTGGAAATTTTGGCCTACCATACTCTTGGGAATCAGAGCAGCCTGACGGAGGACATGCATGCATCTTCTGCTGACATGGTTTACGGGCAACCCCTGTGGCTTCTTGGAGAATTCCTGGTAGCTCACCCCAGTTCTCAACATACAGANGACATGGTTTACGGGCAACCCCTGTGGCTTCTTGGAGAATTCCTGGTAGCTCACCCCAGTTCTCAACATACAGATTCCACAGGTCTTATCAAAGAGTTATGTCAACACTTCATTGATCTCCAACCGGTTGGTGGCTCTTAGCATGATGAAAGTAAGCCATTTGTCTTTGAGGAGATAGCAACATAAATAGAAATCTCCATCCNGTTGGTGGCTCTTAGCATGATGAAAGTAAGCCATTTGTCTTTGAGGAGATAGCAACATAAATAGAAATCTCCATCCGTCGCGAGGTGCCAAAGGTAGGTCTTCAGCCTCATTATGAAGGCCCCTTTCTAGTACTGCATCGGACGTCTAAGACTGCAACCTTCCAAATGAATGGCCGCCAGGTCACATTCTCTATCGATCGCCTCAACCCAGCATACACCACAAATGAAGATCTGCCCGACAATCTGGCCACACCCATCCCAGCCGCAGAACTGGAGACACCTACACCTACTCAAGTCACCGACAGCAAACTACTGCTGCGAGGTATGGTCGATGTATCTGCTTTCCCGAACAACCTCCAGGGTGGTTTTTCGTGATGTGTTTCCATCACAGGCAGAGGGGTAATGTGGTGGCACGCCACCATAAACACTTTGCAGGTGAGTATTAAATTTTTGGTGCAGCACAGAGTACTAAATGAACTGTGGCTGGAACACTAATGATCCGTGGCGCCATGGGTATATGTATGTGCATGTGTACTAGTACCATTAAGACAACGATAGATTTCCTGTCACGAGGTGCATCATGGCCAAGAGAGCAGGCAGCAGTTCCTACCTACCACTTTTGCTTGTGTACTGTATAGAAGTGCAAAAGATCTCTCTCTACATATGCTATGCGTACCGTGTTTTCGTTTCTTCCCGCACTTGGCCTCATGCTAAAGTAGCTCAGTAGCTACACTAGTAGTATATTTGTTGTCGTGTACATTGTGTGTTCCTTACAGTTTATTTATTAGGTAAGCGTCTTGTTATTTCGGTAGCTAGTAGTCTATAAAAAATTCACGATACGAACAGGAGACAATTTTTGTTAAATATAAAGGTTTTTACAAGTAGCACTTGCACTTGATCTGGTATGTACTACACTTTATACTGCATTATGGAAGTATACATTTCTGATAAATAATTAAATATGTGTTGATTTACTTGACATTTAATTTAATTTTGTGTATTGGTTTAATTTTATTTATGAGATCCATATTTTTTAACAATCTACATTTAGTTACTATGAAGGAGAAAAGTTATGTTTTCAATAGAATGATTCTACTTGTATGAATGTTGGTAAGTAGTGTAACTAAGTTTATTTCTGACACAGTGAGAATGCAATAGAGCCCGTCCCAAGACGCCATTCTGGATCCACTCATGCTTATGTGTTCATATTTCGCACATAAATCGTGATGTGTATATATAGTTAACTCATCTCGCTTTGGTACACTGTTGAAGACATGGTGGCTTATATGGTCAGAGTTAATGTCCCCCAGGCACCGACTATAAAGTGCGTGGAGGTTGTGGGTATTGTAATGAGGTAGACTATTACTGTTGTATTTTGAAGTACGAATATATTGTCTCGTATATATTCACAAATACACAACATCAACACTTGAGAGGTGCGGTACTGTGCTAGTTCGGTTACTCGGATTTACTGGGCGAATTCTTGGTTGAGTGGGGCTTCTGTGACGGTGATTGTCATACTTAACTCAGTGGTGAGTGCTGTCAGCTATGGTGGGCAAGCTCCGGCGGTGTGGTTGGCCTTGGCAAGGCCGCAGTTGCTGTCAGCTCACTGTGGTGCTGTTCTAACGACGTGTGGCCGGGGGTCCGATTTCCCCCCGGCCAAAATGGCGCGGCTGACTTCTCTCTGCTCGAACTGACGTCTCTCGGCGGTCGATCTGAACTAACTGACTGTCCGACGCGGTGATAAGCAACTTACTGACCCGGGCGGTAGTAATCGACTGACCCCCCTCCACTCTCGAAACGGGGTTTTTATGCTTGCAAGCCCCCAGTCTTAATTGTCGGCACGTGGCGCCTTGTAGGGGTGGGAAGGAGGTGTGAGGGGGTGAGGTGGAAGAGCTCCGAACAAAGCCTTCCAACACACGTGTCCTGATTTCTGAAGTTTCAGGGGGGGGGGAGGGGTAATACCTACTGTCGTCAGCGATCCTTCCGTGGTGCGTATTTTCTGAGTTAGGTGAAATACGCCCGATTATTTGGTTGATATCTCGTGAATTCCTTGTACTCCACAGATCTCGCGGCGGGCGAGAGGTGTCCGGTGGAGAAGGGGGGAGGGGGAAGTTCTACGCTTCCGCTCCACATGTACTGAAAATTTTCCACCGGCCCTGGTTCCACGTGCCATCTGGAAGGCGCCTAGCGAAGTGCGCGAGGCGGGGGTGGTGTGAGGGGGTGATGGATGTGAGCCAACAGCGTTCCCTAATCCCTAAACCTGCATGCGACATAGTGTATACTCCAAAATGTAACCATTAATAAATAATGCACGAAATATGTATAAATGAATATTTTATCAAAACCATTTTTTCTTTACTTTGAACATAGTAAATATGTTAAAAATGTAACCACACACACACAGACACACACTTATATATATATAATATATACATGTTCAGTGAAAACAGAAAATCATTTTGTAAAAAGATTTTGCACTTGAAGATGTGAGTATTTTATTTGTGTGTGGAAATGATGATGTTTTGTGTGGTCAGTGAAATGATAATTTATTTTATATATATATATGAAATGTTTATGGTAGCTATTCGACTTCGAAACTATTTGCATGTTATCCGAAAAATTTTCTATTTTCTATTCGAAAATATTTCAACATGAAAATCTACTATTCGCACACTCCTAGTATTCAATGACCCTCATATAACTCGTGTGTATTATATGTATATATATAAATGGTTACCTTTGGGAGCACACTTTTTATGTTCAATGTAAACCGGAAATTGTTCTGTAAAAACGTTCTGCACTTGAAGATGTAAGTATTTTATTTGTGCAGGAATGGTTTATTGTGTGGTCAGTGAAATTATATTTATTTCTGTTATATATAACTGAAACGAAATGTTTGTGGAAGCTATTCGACTTTGAAACTATTCGCATGTTATTGAAATTTTTCTGTTAAATTGAAAGATATACGAGCATCTAAATCCACTATTCGTAACCACCCCCCCCCCCCCC